>CM057452.1:665637500-665802500 GCA_016271365.2 Neoceratodus forsteri
ATATAAGGCACTCCCATTTCTTCAAAGCGGGATTACTAGGAGTTGGTCATTCAACCCACTGGATGTGCGTTCGCTCTGTTCTGCGAGCCTCTGCTCTTGCACGCTGCACTCTGGCTTTGCTGAACAAACTCTTAATCCTGTTTTTCGAGCTACTTATTGTAGTTCAAACGTACAAGGACCTTAGATACTCTTCTAAAGACATTGTAATGAAAACAGAGTTCTACTGCAAGTGAGTTAAGCAGTTTTTGTAAACTAGTCTTTTACTGTGTATAAATTTTCAAAATCATTTTTAACTATGTGAACTATATACGCCAAGCACCTTCTTGGAAAAAGCCTATTAGACTTGTTAGACCTAGCTTCTCTGTAATGCTTAAAGAGTATTAGAGCCAGCAGTTAAAGTATTTTAAACACTTAGTTTTAATCACTAGACCCTAAAAGGCTTTTTTTGTCTGTTGACTTTAATGGCAGATGGAGTGCGTATCGAAAACTTAAAGTCTGCGCAGAGAAACTCTACATTGACATAACTAGTTGGACTCGATAAGCCATGTTCTTTGGGTATATTCTTAATCTCCCAATAAGTGTAAGGAGAGCCAAGCAGTACAAAGTAATGCAGTGGATGTTATAATTGGGTGCTTATTAAGGAAAAAATCTCCAATGTCTTTCTCCCCCTATTACATTAAAGAGGAAATAGCTTAGGATTTCAGATCTGATGTCTATGGACATAAACCAGATTCCAGCTATCCCAAGCAGAAATCTGGAACAGAGTCAGATCTGAGCCAGGGATCATCAATACTGGATAATTTAAGCCATGTTACCTTAGTTGATCAATTGGAGCACGTGTATGCAGAGGGTGATACTAGTGTAAATGATATACACAATGAAAACACATTTCTAATAACTATATCTAATAATGGAGCGTTTGCTTCTGATATGGGGGAAAGAGAATTTCCTGCTTCAATAAATCATATTGTCAAGGAAAAATTATAGATTTCTTCACAAACTGGTCAAAGAAACCTCAGAAGGGTACAATGGTACAATACTGAATAGCCAGTCCCCTACAAATCACATATCTGATCAAACAATGGCTCATTTGATTAATAACTCAAACAGAAATCTCTTTGCATCCAACTCACTAAGACCTCTATAGCCCTTCAGATTATATTAATAGTATAGAGCATTACCTGGATCACTCAGCTGACAAACAGATCCCAACAGGTTCCCCAGAAAAAGTGTTTAATAGACTGGATAACGAAGTTGAAGCAATTAAATTAGATTAAGAAATTCTTAATGTCCAAATACAATTTTTAAATATACTATTAAAAGCATTAACACATCCAATTATGGCAAATATAGTTTCTTGGAGGCTTATAATGAATTAAAATATCATGTAGAAAGGTTATCTGATTTCATTGTGAACAATCTTAGATTTATCTGATAAGATTATTAAAATGAAGAACAAGTACCAAACTGAGAAGACATCAAGGCCCTCTTTCTCCCCAATTCATTTCCCTAGTTCACCATTAAAGAAAAACGGGAAAAACAAATGGATCAAAAGAAGTTATAGAAGTTAATTATCAAAACCAAAAAAAAAGAAATAAACACCCAAAAATAGTATAAAGAAATTCCAGGGCAGAGAACTTAAGGTGAACATCACTAACACAAATACAGTAAAATTAATTGATGAGAATCCAAAGAGCCAGGTCAAAGAGGAAGTAATATAGACTGCTCTCCTCAGGTAATTACTTTGGACCAGAACACATTGAGTAATAACTCTGAAAAATAATGATTTAGCCTTGAAAACTTCATGAACCAACAGTGCAAGCCCCCTTATTCCCACAGCCTAACTCCAAATTTATTACAACTACAGGGAAAGAGGTGGTTTATAAAATGGAAAATATTTTCTTGAAACTTATGAAACAATCACGGGATTTAAGAATGCATGGGATAGACAAAGGAATTCTGGAGGTCAGGGGTGAGGTGCAACAGACGTCTAGGAAAACAAACTGAACTTACAAGCTCAAATGGGCAGACTGGGTGGGCCATAGGCCCTTATCTGCCGACACTGTCTATGTATCTATGTATGTATCTATGTAAATTACATTTTCTTTAATGTGCCATTTGTTTTCAGAAGAGTTTGAATTCCCAGAGGCAGTGGCGAACACAAGATTGGTTTATAGAGATAGATCAGTGTCCAACTATCCAGTTTACATACTTCTATCTGACATGGAAATAGCCAAGAAAATTTGGGCTAAACAATCTTATTTAAACAAACTTGATATTTTAATTTCTTCCCCAGTTAATTGGACAACTACATGGAAGTATGCATATGGAATAAGAATTTACCACTAAGTCTACTGATCTCTTGTGAAACTAACCTCAACTTTAACATTGCTTAATTGGAACTTTGATAAACATATACATACCATCTCTCCATATTTGGGAGAGAGAGAGATTTGAAGAAAATAATCACAGATTAGTCCCCTTCATTAGAACTTTTCTGGAGACATGCTTGGACACAGAAATCGCTATGGCTGATCTGGGAGCAGTCAGAAGAGTCCATATGGATGCCCCAGATTCCCAAATCGACTTAGAAATTAAATGAGAAACTCTATACAGAAATCTATTACTCAATGCTTACAAATTAGACAGAGTTCAAGTACTTCTCATTGATCTTCAGTCCCATGAAGATTTAAAGGAACCCGGTGTGGAAAGTAATATATATCCATGACTACACCCCATTCAGAATTCTTCACTAAATATACATGAATTTATGGTACAATGATTTATCAACATTTAACTCTGATAATGTTTTGTCCTGGAACATAGCAGGCCTGGGAACTAAACTGGCTGATCCTAATTGGAAAGATTTAGTTTCAAAATTTTATCTGTTGCAGTTTCAAGAGACTTGGGCAATTACAGAAGTGCACTTAAATGGTTATCAAGCATTCAGTTTGAAAGCAGTAAGAGAAACTGAACGGTAGACTTACGGGCAGTGTAACCACCTTTATTAAAATTAGAAATGGTATTCAAGTAATTGATCAAATTGAATTTAAAAACATATCAATGTTAAACATTGTTAAATGGGACTCATTTATTTACATGGTTGTGAATGTGTATGTTCCCCCGAGCACCCCAATTATTTATGGTGATTTGTGCTCAGAGCTTTCACTGGTTATAGATTCTCTTTATATCAACTATCATATTGATACAGTATTGATAGGAGATTTTAATGCTCGGATACCCACTTTTCATAATCTTCCCGTATTACAATACCTCATTTATATGGGTGATTTAAATTTGAGAAAGTCTGGATAACTGTGTTAAAGCTGGTAGTAAATTAAAAGGATTCATAAACAAGAATAATCTACTAATTTTGAATGGTAGAGGAGAAGAGGATCCTGAGGGAGCATATACATATTTTTCCCCTATTGGGAACAGTGTAACAGACTATGTATTAATATCTCCTGAATGTTTTGAATTTGTACAGAATTTCCGGATAAACAGACCAGAAAGTGATCACGTTGCTCTTACTTACAGCGTAATTACAATCAAAGACCAAAAACATTTTGACACCAAATGATTCTCACACCATTTCAATAATTCCCACTGGCAAATTCAAATTAAGTTTAAATAGGAATATGAAGAATATAGAACATATTGATTACCCTTTACCAACACACTTATCTGCCATACCTCAGAAACTGAAAATTCAACCCAAGACATCATAGGAAAATTTGAGAAACTACTTTCCAGAATTAGCAAGGAAATATACGAGTACAAGGATCAATTATCTTTCCCTCTCACATGGTTTGATGCTCAGTATTTGTATCAAAAAAAGAAACTGGGAAAATTAGAGAATCTCAAAAACCCCTCTATATGCAGTAATGCAAATTTAAACCAAGTCCAGAAAGCATATAAAAAAATTCTTAAAGTTAAGAAATTTGAATCGACTCAAAAACGATGGGAGATTATACATCAAACGACAATAAGGCTTTCTGGAGTATGGTTGCAAGGGGAGTTAAATCATATCAAACTACACTAACCTCTTATATTCCCAAAGAAGCTTGGGTTAATTATTTTTCAGTTCTATTAAACCACCCCCCCCCCGGGTATATTCATCTTCATATAAGCCCTTGTCCTTTACAATAAATGTTTATTTGGCTATTTTAAAACTTACAAATAAAGATCCAGGCCCAGATAAAATCCCAGGTGAGATTTATAAAGAAAACTAACTTCTGGATCCTTTTTTGTTTAACCTTTTCAATATTTGTTTAAAAGAGTTGTATTCGGATTTCATGGCAAAAAAAATATAATCCCCATTCATAAAAAAGGCTCATTTTACAATCCTATCAACTACTGTCCAATAAGTTTATTGGATATCGCAGGAAACATTTTTGCTAGCATTTTGTTACATAAACTGCAATCATGGGTAGATATAAATAGTCCCCTTTCTAAATTTCAAGCTGGTTTTCGCCAGGGATTTTCAACAGAATGTTTTTTTGTCCCATTTATTGAAGAAATATGTACTGTACAGGAAAATTAGACTGTACCATTTGTTGACTTAAGACCCGTGGTCTCCTTTTACCTTTGTTTTTACCCTTTTTCCTACTTTAATACCCACACAGCTGTGATATTTGATCAGAAATGAAACAGAACTGATTTCCCAACAAAGGTGTTAAGCAGGGAGGTTTACTTGCCCCACTACTATTCAACATTTATAGAGATTCTTTATTAAATTATGATTCTAGAGAACAATGGGACTCACCAAAAATAATCAAATTCATAATTTAGCGTGTGCAGATGACAATTTTTTCTTTGTCCTCTAAAGGATTATAAACAATTTAAACATCTTAGGGATAAATTTAAAAAACTAGTGCTAGGGATAAATCTGAACAAAACAAAAGTAATGGTCTTTGGGAGGCAGTTACCAAAACCAAGAATTAATTTATAATGACATGTATGAAAATGGTGACAGCTTATAAATATTTAAGTATTTTGCTACAGTCTAGAAACTCCTGGATATTACATATTAAGGAACAAATTAAGGCAACACATGTTGCTAAAGCTCTACAAAGGTTTAACTTTAAATATGGCGGCCTTTCGGTAATCCCTGCTATTAAAGCAGGGGAAGCAAACATCACTTCAATGCCTCATACCGTGCAGAAATATGGGGAGTTAATTATCCACAATTATAATTTCCTCTCTCCTACTATAAATCCATTTTACAGGTATCTACTTCAATGGCCAGAACAATAGTAAGGGCTGAACTTGGTAGAATACCATTGTCTTCTCTTACTAACTTAAGACTAGTCATATATTGGTCGAAAATAACGTAAATAATGATTTGCCTCTAAACTGTATAAAAGAAAAAGAATCATGGTATAATGATGGTTCTCTCCCCATGGTTAAAATCTTACAAATTTTGCATAATCTAGCATCTTCACATTTATGGTATGATTGGTAAGCCAATATAAAGATACATGAAACTTATAAAATGAATGTAAAGAAGAAAGTCTTTACTCTGGCTACACAAAATCAGATGAATCAGCTTCGCAATCAAAGGCAAGCTCCTTGGTTCAGCCAAACTCAAAAACAGACTCAAAACTGAAAGACTATTACCATGGCTTCCACATCTTCGAAAGGCAATTACTTCAGCAAGATTTGAGCTGATCACATCAAAATACATTTACTTTAATAAACTAGTAAAACCAGACAATGTCTCAAGAACAATGTCTTTGTAATAGAGGTTTTATTGAATCGTTAACTCAAGTTATATTACAATGTCATTTAATTATATATGCTCTAAATTTCTGGAGAAAATTTTGACAAAATATGCAGATTTGTCATGTGATGTGATATTTATACTGATGCATCCAGGGACAGTTGAAGATGCAACACTGATAGGAAAATTTATGTCAGTAATTAGTTTTTAAAAAAGGCATACTTAAAGGCTCAGAGGTAAATTAACTATATATAATGGAATGATTTCATCTCTGTATATTCTCTTTTTAGAGATTTTAAGGTGCAACAATCTGTAAATTCATGATCTTATTTTTTCAGTTTGTGAATCTAATGTAAAAATACTGCAATGTCCAAAGTTTTGTTAAATTATCGAAAGAATAAACTTTAAACTTGAAGGACATCATTTCCTTGCATGTGTTTTCACCAAGATACAAAGTGGTGAGACACCATTCTCAGCACTGTAGCAGAAGAAAGACTACTTGGTGAACCTGCTACTTGGCTTGGCTAAACTGGCCATCTATAAATCTCAGAAGCAGAAGGTTTAGGACATGATCAGACTGTGGAGCTTAAGTGCACTCTACTTCAGTTGGAATTCCAACATGCTCTGGCCACTGTTGACCTTCAGACCTTCATGGGCTAGCGAGCACCGCTTATAAGTGTGTGTTCTGTTGCATCAACACGTATTATATTTGAGTATTGAGTATTTAGTCATCACCATTTTCCATTTTTCTTAGTCAAATACCAGCACTTTGAATCAAGAAATGAACCAACTTTGGCACCTCTTAATTGAGGAATTCTACAGTCGGTTGGTTGTCATGTACAGGCCACAATTCCATACAGGTACTTTATATTATTACTACTACCTGTATGCATATCTGCAATCACAATAGCCCGAAAGCAAAGCTTGGTGACACCAGCTACAATCACTTTTACTGCTTGTTTGGCATCTAGCCATCCCCAAAAAAGTGCATTGCAGAGAACTGCTTCATTTGGTAGGACTTGCAGCTGTGTATTGGACTGTTGGTGTTTCATTGACAATTAAGGGACAAAGGTCTTGCACTTTTTGGGTTGTTTTGGCCGATTTGCTTTTTGCATTCCTTTTGCCCATGACTGTTGCAGTTCTGTCTCTGACAGACACAGCACAGACCAATAGTGAGAGAGAAGCTGCAAGGCATCACCATTTGAAATCTCAACTGGGGAAGCCTTAAAAAAAAAAAAAAAAAAAAAAACTCATGGAAGGGTAGTTTAAACAGATGCTGATGGAACAGAAAGCTGGCAGGCTGGTGGAAAACAGCCTGCACCACACCTAGGAGTCGAACAGAAAGAACCCTCAGATAGAGCAAGGTTTGGTTGATTGGCAGACTTGGGGTACGCCCACCCACCCCAGAGCTAGTCTTCCTTCTATGGGGCATGGGTTGGTGGTATGGTACACCTTCCTGCCTCCACACAGGGCGTGCCAATCCAACTTGGAGGAAGGCGGGGGGGGAGGGGAAGAATGCAAGAGAGAGAGAAAAAAAAAAAAACGAGTAACAATAGCAGCAGGAAGGTTTATATATCATTAAAGGAGGGGATACAGACACATCAAAAGAAGATGATGCAGGGAGTGGTGCAGAGCAACAGTCTTCAGAAGGACATTCTGGGTACTGCGGTGCTGCCCCATACACAGGCACCTCTCTGGGTGGAGGTGACCAGTCTCAGGGCTGAGCTAGCAGGAGTACTGGAGACCTTCATTCCCACCCAGAGGCCACCATTTCACTAGCCACTGCCATAACAGCTGCCCAGGCAGATGGCAGGATGGACTACGGTGGGCTAAGGGGGGCGGAGACATCCCCATCCAACCCAGCTTAAGAACTCCTACACTGTCTTGGAGATGCAAGAGAGTCCTGCATGGAAACCAAAGAGTGACCAGGAAGGATATGAGGGTCCTTTCGAAAGGGAGACCCAGTCGTGGGAGAAAGTAGACCCCAGGGGAAGAAGAAATTACTCCTAATGGGGGACTCTATTCTCCAGGGAATATCTGGACAAGGACAGCAGGGAGGAAAGGGAGGTTAAGTGCCTTCCAGGAGGATCGCTAAAGCGGTGGCAAGAAGAGGGGGGCTGGAGGTCATTGTCCACCTGGGAACTAATGACCTGTTCAAGAGCAGGGCAAGTACAGAGCAGCTGCAGAAGGATTTCAGAGAGCTGGGAGAGTGCCTAGAGCAGGTAGCAAGCTCAGTGATGTTTTCAGAGGTGCTGCCAGACCACGAAATGGGGAAGGATAGGAATTTCTGCATCAGCAGCTTCAACAAGTGGTTGAAGGGCTGGTGCAGTGGGAAGGGGTATGGCTTCATTGTGGACTGGGGACCCACCTGGAACAATGCAGCCCTCTTCAAGGGGGATGAACTGCATCCTTCAGAGAGGGGGACAGCAGTTCTCAGTGACCGGTTTAAATGCATCCTGGATGAGTGTTTAAACTAGCTGGGGAGGGGGTCAAAGGGAGTAGGGAGACATGAATAGCACACCCCTCCCCCCAATAACTAAAATGGCCAGAATGGAGAAACATCATCTTAGGTTACTGTTAGGGACAACAGGTACTTAATTCAAAGGGAAAGCCAAGGGTAGGTAGACAGCATCAAAAGGAAAATGGGGTTGGGGGAAAGATGCAGGAGTATAAACACTGGATTAGAGGGAGGTTAGGTAGCAAACAATGGAAAGCCATGGTAACAAATGCCCACAGCCTGGGAAATAAAATCCCAGAGCTGGAGGCCCTGTTAGTGAGTACAGACCTGGACATAGCAGGAATAACAGAAACCTGGTACACTGCAAATCATGACTGGGATGCAAATATTCTGGATTACACTCTATTCAAGTACCTTAAGGGAATTAAGGTGCGGGGGAGGGGGGAGTTATCTACCAATATAGAAGGAGTAAAAGAATGAGGGGCATGATATGAAATTTGAGGGTAGCAAGTTGAGGGGAAATGTGAGGAAGTTTTTCTTTATGGAAAGGGGGATGGACACATGGAATAGTCTGCCACGGGAGGTGGTGGGAGAGCACAGTGGATGGATTTAAACATGACTGGGACACACATAAGGAAGCCATAGAGGTGGGAAGGAGGGATGAAAAGCCATTGACCAGATAAGGTCCGAGGCCACAACAAGTATAGGGCTTATGGGCAGACTGGATGGGCCTGGCAGTCCTTATCTGCTGAATTTCTAGGTTTCAACAGATGACTTACAACCCATGCTTGGAAGAGCCTTTAAAATTGCATTCCCAGCCCCCTTCTGGGGTTTTAAAGTAAATTACAATAGGCCCGACATTTAAGAGTACAGTTACGCAAGAACTTACTGTAACAGTAGATCTTAATCTCTTTCATGAGGCCACACCGATGAAACTATAGCCACCAGGCACTAGGACCATATGGAAACTTTATTCCCAGTCTTCTAGGGACTGCCCATGAGAGTTATACGTCAACGTCCTCACCATACAAGCACAGGTGGCCCTGTGCCCTCCTCAGTTTCCCCCACTGGAGACCACAGACAGAGGACCTTCTCTTGGGGAACTGAAGGAGAGCTAGAGTTTCCCACCAATAGGCAAGGTGTGACAGAAGGTAGACCAACATAGCGAGAGAGAGACAGAGGGTGGGACAGCATAGCCCGATGAGAGATTTTCTTGAATATCTACTGTTATGGCAAGTTCTTATGTAACTGTACTATCTTCATCGAGGATACCTCTTTCATCAAGCCACACCTATGGAATGAGTCCCAAGCAGTACTGACAGAGCAAGACAGTCTGGGTGGCTGAACGCCATAGGCCTAAGAAAGGAGGCCCTGAAGCACAGCCAGGCCGAAGCCTGCCCTTCTACTAGGGGCACTGTCCAGACTGTAGTGTTCAGTGAAAGTGTGGAGTACTTCAAGCTGCAGCAGCACAAATTTCTGTAGCCGACATTCCTGAAACAGAAGTGGACATACCTCTGGTTGAATGGCCACACACAACCCCAAGAAGTTCCTTACCATTCTTCCTGTAACAAAGTAACAGCCAACCATTTGGACAGGCACTGTTTGGAAATTAACATGCCCTCTTTCCCAGTGGCAAAAACAAACAAAAAGCTGTGATGACTTCCTGCAGTCCTTTGTATGATTTACATAATATCAGAGTATTCTATGTACATCCAATGAATGGAGCAATGCTTCCCTAGGACTGGCACGCTCCAGAAACAGGCAAGTGGATGGTTTGATTCAAGGTAAACTCAAACACCACCTTTGGCAAGAACTTAGGGTTGATACGCAAAGACACCCTGTCTTTGTGGAAAACCAAATTAAGAGGCTCACATATCAGAGTCTGAAGCTTAGAAATCTTTCAAGCAGAAGTACTGTCAACTAAAAAATAATGCCTTCAATGACAGAATGTATAGCTCGCATGTTGAGTTAAGTTTTTCTAGCACAACATTTAAGTCCCAAGGTGGGACTGGATTGTGGATGTGAGGCTTCAAATGTAGAATGTCTCAAAATCATATGGGACACCTCAGGTTGTGCTACTGTATAGCCATCGATGGACACATGGAATGCTGAAACGGCAAACAGGTGCACTTTAATGGAAGAGTATTGCAGTCTGGTGTCCGAGGGACAACAAATACTCCAGAATTTGATTCATTGGACAAATGAAATGATCCAAGTGGTGGGAAACAGCCCATAAAGCAAAGCACTTCCACTTCATGAAGTAAATGGAGTTCTGGAATTTTACCATATGGGCCTGGTAATTGGCTATTCTGAGGGCCAGTATGGCAGAGGCGAAGGTCCTCTTGCCCATGAGATCCAAATTTTCTTGACCCCTTGTCAGGAGGGAAGGAACTAAGGTGCTGAGATCTCAGACCTATCATGGGCTGCATTTATTGCTACTGAATCAGCCTGGAGTTGCCCAAAGGGGTCTGGTACAGTCAGTCTGCTGTTCTAGGCATGGCAGGAATCAAGCTGACCTGTAACAGGCAGCCATGGTGGCATCCTCTAGTGCAGCCAGCAGGAGGAGGTATAATAAGATGGGAAGAATCTGGTAGCTCCAGGAAGTCTGGTAATGTCTTGCTCCTCCACATCAAAACCCCATGGCTGTTTGAAACTGCCTCATCATTGATATGTAAGAGGGGTCTTCAGGAGGGGACCTTGGGGTAAACTTGGTGGAGTCCCCAGTCCCTGAGAAAACTGGAGTTGTACCAAGATGTGCTCCCATCCATGTTTTCCTCCTCCCCTTCCTCCTGTGGGATGAGGTCAGGAGTGTATTCCAGATTCTTGTTGACAAGCTCTGAATAATGCAAGGACATAGACACCCTGAACAAGCACGGCAGAGAGTAGACATCATGAGGACTGGTGTGGCAGGCCCCAGCATCATTGGGCCAGGAGGAGGAACGAGACATTCAGTAGCGTAGCAAATTCCCAGAGGGCCTGGGTGCAAGGCGATGTTACAGGGACCTCCCCAGTTTTGAATAAACATCAAAATCATGATTTGGGCCCCTCAAACCTCATGGGCCCAGGTGCTACTGCACCCTTGTAGCTATGCCCCTGAAGACATTGAATAATCTCCAGAAAGGATGAGAGCACCATCTGAACATCAAGGGTGGCCAGAGATGCAAGAGCACCTAGCAGTGTCGATAGGGAGGCTGAAGTTCCGCATCAATGGGACGGCTTATGGCATTTATGGGGGAGGCTGGAGTCCCAGCATCAATGTGACTGCTTGCGACGTCGATGGGGGAGGTTGTAACCCAGACATCAATGGGCCTTCACTGGCCATAGAAGGACCACCAGAGCCTACTGCCCACTGACCCTGAGGGAGTGGAGGTCTAAGCAGCAGGGCTTTTGGCATCAACGGGGATGTTAGGAGGTTCAGTGTCAATGGACCATTGCTGGCTGTATAAGTTCCAGGACTCATTACCAAAGCTGACCCTGTACGACAAAGGCTGTGAGCAGCAGGAGGTGCCACCGCTGAAGCAGACAATGATGCTGCAGCAGCTGGTGCCAAGGGGAGCAGTGACAGAGTACTGGGGGTGACTTGCCCTTGCTCCGGTCCATTTCCCCAATGCTTGTGTTTTCCAGACAATTTGTCCCAGGCCTTGGAAGAGTTGAAGCCCATGGATGGTACTGACGACACTGCAGAGCTTCTCGTCAGGAACTCCCTCTCTATTCTGGCTA
Source organism: Neoceratodus forsteri (assembly GCA_016271365.2). Lineage (NCBI taxonomy): Eukaryota > Metazoa > Chordata > Ceratodontiformes > Ceratodontidae > Neoceratodus > Neoceratodus forsteri. Next base: position 665,649,401 of record CM057452.1, read on the forward strand.
CCTTCTGTTCGAGGAGGAAGGACTGCAGAGCTTTCTGACAGCAGTGCCGGTTAGCCTGGATGAAGCCACAGCAGATCTCGCAGGCCATAACATCATGGACCTCACCCAGACAGCAGATGCAGGTATCATGGTCATTGTAGATTTTTCCACTGCTCTCACAATACAAGTTTCGCAGAGTTGGTCAACATACATGACAATGGGATTCACTATAAAAAAAAAATCGATAACCACTAGGGTAAGAAATCAAAAATAAAATTAAGAAATCAAGAAATTAGAAGATTTGGCAGTTGACTGAAGCAGCGGTGTCTCCGTGGAGTCAAACGTGAATGGCTGATGGCGGGAAAAGAATCGAGTAGGGCATGGGGCCACCCACACTTATATGGTGAGGACATTGACATATGACAGTCATTGGAGACCCCTAGAAAACTGCTAGCAAAAAAGTTTCCATGTACTCCTAGTGCCAGGCAGCTATAGGTCCATAGGCGTGGCCAGATGAGAGATATCCTTGAAGATCTTTCACCATCAGAAATGAGTGCACAGCCAATCAGGCAAATTTGTTGTGACCTACAATATACAAAAACAACAAATATAAAGTGGCAAAAATGTACAATGAAGTCAGTTTTCAGTCTGTTATCCTCGTGACATTATATACCACTCAAGCATCATTCTCATAGTTTATGATTTCACAAGGATCACCCTGATGGGAACACTGCCTTGTTATAAATCATTCATCCATCTATTTCTCAATTTGCTCAGTTATTGTTAGCCACGGCAGTGAATAACAGTAATACTGTGTCAATCAGCAGGATTGGTTATTTTTCCTTTTTTTGTCTCCTCTTTATACCAGTCATAGAAATGCAAGGCCACACACACCTAGTTAAGCAGAAAGGCACGTGAGCACCCAACACCTATATTGTTATATTGTTGGCAAATGAAAGGAGACTTGAGCCATTTAGCCTGCTAAGTATAGGGATTACTTGCTAACTATCCAATGTCACTAAAACTAGATAGAACAGTTGAATTGAAAACTACCTGGAAAATGCTACATATGTTTTCTGCTGCTACTTAAAAAAATATGCTTAGAATTCTAGCAATTGCTGCACAAATATTTTGAAACAAAATTTTTTTGGGGGGGAAGATGTGCTAGAACTGCCACCTCCATACAGCTTCCTAAACTCTTGTCTCCTGTGACCGGGAGCTCCTGCCACTCGAGGACTGACCTTTTCTTAAATCTGTTGCAACAGTTCTTCTATTTCTAAGCCTAATCTATCCTTTACTATTTCTAGTCCATAAGGTTGGCCACCTGTGGGCATCCCCTTCTCCCTTTCTTGACTATGCTATAGTGTCCTCGGATTTTCCTTTTCCCTCTCAGGTCCTCATACAGGGAGGTTATTGTTTTTATTTCAGAGTATATGTAAAAAAGGTTGCGTTTATTGCTGGATTTAGTATGTAATAGCACTATGTTATAAAACACCTTAATGTATATACCTTATGTTTATGAAACCTGTAACTGTTTAAAATACCATGGCACTTGGTGTTTTGATAATGGTAAAAAGTACTAGGTGACTTATAGAAATTAAGCTAGTTGTGCTATTTAAAAATACATGTAAATTGTAAACTTAACAAGCCAGAAATGTAATGGTGATTTGCATATATCCCATTATGCACTGCATTCTGGATGTATGTATGATGTATTTCTTTGAAACTTGATTTGTTGCCAATGCCCTTTGGGGTAACCCTTCTTTCAGTGATTCGGCATTGAGGTTCTTTGTTTACAGCTCATTTTGTTTTTTCCTTTTTGAGCCCCCACTACGTTAGCAAATAAGGCCTGCATAGGGGGTTATTGCTACATCTCAATTAGTGAATTGGATCAGAGATCACTGTCAGTAGGTGCTGGCTAAGTGCCGAGAATGGACATTCATAGTCTGTTACTGCAAACAGATATACTGAAGAAATATGCCATTGCAGAAGGTTATTTTTTGTATTTTGAATAATCACACAGAGATTGTGTGTTGAACCTGAAGTTCGGTGTCTGGTCCATCTGTTATCCCACAACCCCTCCACATCTCCTAGGTGGCCACACTACACAATGTCCCCATGCCATCACATTACAATTCAAACTCACTGGACTGCAGTCTATTTCAGATTTAATCAAAAAGTCTCAGTTTACAAGGGAGGATGCATAAAACTGAGCTCCACTCAATCTGCCAGTAATTCCTGATCAGTACTGCCAAAGTATCATTAGGAGAAGCTTTCAGTCTCTCCTTTTATACATAAACAGTATTATGCCGCTAGTACCAGGGATACACTATCGATGAACATTGATAATAAATGAGGGTAAATAAGGCTAACTCCCTGCATCAGTCATCCCCAAAACATCTCCCCACCGGTTGTTAATTATTTAAAATTACATCTTACATTTAGTCATGCCTTTACTGGGCCATTTCACTCTTCCTCTAGCCTTTTTCCCAAGTGTTTCATTGAAATGTTGCACTCTGCAGTCATCCATTGAGAACCATTTATTCTCCGTTATGGATTTTTTTGCTTTGGTCACCTTGAAAAATCCTAGCAGAGATGTCTGGTGCTCATCCTTCAGTTTTTGCTTTCCATCAACTACATCGACTGAGGGTTTTGGTGAGCAGGGCCAGGAGGATTGTCTCTTTACTCCGACCTTCCTTGGTGGGGACTCTGAAGACATCTGCTTCCTACAGAACAAATCCATGGCTTGCTTGAACTGAACCTGAATGGAAAATAAACAGCATGGAAGGCTGAATCTGCACATTTGTGCCGCTCTATAAACAGAATGAACTTTACTGCATGCATGGTGATGAGACCAAATGAGGAATTTGAAAAGGACAATGCCAACACCATTAGGACTGAAACTGTCAGGCTGTCCCTACCTTAAGGCTACTTTCCTTGGGTACAATTGCTAATACAGCTTCCTTTTTGTTTTTGCTGCTTCCCATGCCCCTCTCCTTCTGGACCTCATGAGGCACCTTCTGCCATTCCTCACCTCAAGGATCCTCAAGATCCTGTCATCCCTTCAGCTCTAGCTTATCCATGCTGCCACGAGGGACAAAACACCATGTGATGTCAGAGTTGATGGCTTGGGAAGGGGGGGGGAGAAGGATGGTGTGCTGAGTGCTAGGGTAGCAGTCAGAGGGCCATGATTTGGCACACCAGAGCCAGGCCTTTTCCTTTCCCATGCTCTCTCATCCCTCTGCTCATCTCCTTCTTAGCTATGTCCTTAGGAACTGCAGTCAGTGAAATGTCACCCACACAGCCAAGAGTGCCTCCACCAAGCCACCATAAGGAACCAGTCAAAGAGCAGTGCGCATTAGTTCTTCTCATTCCTGGGAAGGAGAGTATTCTCACACAGATGCTCCTCACCATCCCCACTAGTCTCTCTGCTCCAGTTATCATTAATGCAGGGTGGGAATCTGGATTGCCAGCATGCTGAAGGGAAGCACTTCCTTTTTCGTAATATTAGAAACAAAAAAACTGGCTGTTCATCTTATATTGTATGACCTACCTCCACTGCACTTGGAACACTGGAAACACCCCCATATAATCTAGCCACTAATGATTCACTCAGGGTATACTACTGAATCACAGGTAGCTGCACTATTTAGTGGTGTTCCTAAAATTCAGGAAAAGTAAAGCAAGAGGAGATAAATGAGTCAACAAAAACCTACCTGGTAAATACAAAACTAAATAAGCAAACAAACAAACATATTCTATTAGGGTTTTGCCAACAGCAGATTTTAAAGAGGGACAAGAAAGGTAAAAATGGGATTTAGCTACTTTATAGACTGTGCCCTCTTATAGTCAGAGCAAGGAGTCATCGTGGTAGAATTGGGTTTTCATGCCCCACCCCCCCCAAAAAAAAAAATCACAATTACAGTAAAATATGGATGTTTCTGTAGTTCTTCGAGCAATACAGTACCTTCTGCCACAAGTGCAGCATGCCTCTAAATGATGCATCAGCATGTAAGCTTTCAGGTTGTGAGATATAGATATACACACACACACACACACACACACATACACACACACACACACACACACACACACACACACACACACACACACACACACACACACACACACACACACACACACATATATACACACACACACACACATATACACACACACACACACACATATACACACACACACACATATATACACACACACACACATATATACACACACACACACACACATATATACACACACACACACACACACACACACACACATATACACACACACACACACACACACACATATATACACACACACACACACACACACACATATATACACACACACACACATATATATATATACATACACACACACACACACTTTGCTGGGTGGCACTCATCTATGTATTGGAAATCTAGTGTATTCAGTTGACAATGGTTCTCTTCCTTGGGCCTATTCCCTTACAGATGGGCTTTTCAAGTATATTTTAAACTTAAGTGCTCGCACAGTTTACTCACACAGGCTAGTTTTCAGTTCAGTGGGGCAGAGACAAGAAAACTCTCGCCATACGTTATTTGAATGCTACAATTGTAGCACAGCTGTACATGGGAAACACACAGATACACTATCTATTATTAGTGAGACTGTTGACAGAGAAAGGACCACTTGGCCCATTTAGTTTGTCGAGATATCCCCTGCCTCCATAAACTAACTGGTCTCCAGCAACCTTCCCTCTTCCATGCCCATTTTCTAGTATGCCCCCATGTCTATCTCACTCACACACTTTTCACGTTCCCTTCTGCTGAAGTCTATTTCAGGCATCTACCACCCTTTCAGTGAACATGGAAAAACTTCCAAGACACCAGGATTGCCAAGTGTGGATGCTGGGAAATTTAGATGACATGGAGAACAAGTGAAACTTAATACAAATGCTAGTACTGCAGGATATAAATAAATGACCTAAAATGAAGCTTTTCTGACACATTGTAAACATTCAGCAAGCTAAACATAGAGTTTGTACTGCTGGAGATTAAAGTTCTACATGCTCAATCCATTCACCTACAGTACCAGTACAACTGACAGATATTTAATTTGCTATAAATTCTGCTCCAGTTTCAGGCACTCAGTGTTTCTGCACCACTGTGTTTTATTAACTTTTTTTTTTTTTTTTTTTTTGGAGTTCACACTGGTTTTTGTGCATTCTATGCTTCAATTTTTCATTCTCCACTCTTTGGCAAGGGACAACTTTTAATTTGGTTTTACCTATACATGTTTTAGCTTCCCAGTCAGCTTCTCAATCAAGCAGTTTACCAGCTTCTGTGGTGGAGCTGCATTTCTTTTGAGGGGAGTACTTGTTAATTTAACTGCACTGAGGAGTTCTGGTTTGGTTGACTTGATCCTGATCCCGGCTGACCCTCCTTTCAGACAGTGTTCCGCGGTAGTGTACAAACTGTTTGCAGGAGTCCCTGCTTGAAGAGTCTCTGGAGTTCCATTTGTGTCAGCATCCTCAGTCAAGTTTGATGCAAGTTTTTCCCCCAGTGAAGTGGTGGTGAGAGCATCCCTTCTTCCCTGGGGTGAACTTATTGCACCTTTGCAGGTTGCTCAGTGGCAGTGAGTAACCTTATGGGTTTGCTATCCAAATATTTTCTTAAATGCTTTTGAGTCCACTGTGACAGAGTGGACTTCTCTTTCAGTGCTAAATGGTGTTCAACTTAGGAACTTAGACGACAAAAAAAAAAAAAAAAAAAAACAACACAACTCACTTCTGCCTCTGGGCTGGTGTCTGCTCCAAAAAAAAGAACAGCTCCAAATAATTTTTGCTGTGATTTGGTGACAGCTTCAAACTACTTTGCTTTTTAATTTTGGAACTTTACACATTCTTCAGGCTCGGACCCCTTTTCCCGATTTTTACAGTGTTCACACTGCTACTAGTTGGACTCTTACTGCTCTCACGGCAATCAGACTACCAGTCAGAGAAACTGATGAGGGGGGTAAATCGGATACAAAAAGAAAGGTGAAGTGCATTTCATGTACAAAGAGGCGTCCCAGTTTCCAACAGGCATGAGATGCTTGACAGTATCTCTTTAAATACCAATGTCACATTAAATGCTATCAGCAAAACAAAAAATAAATTGGAGATTTTATAATTAGATGTACTGATTCTATTTGTAAATTAGACAAAATGAACAATATAGCGGTCTTTCTCCCAGGGGCAAGTGTGAGGAATATATGGAATAGACAAAATTATAAAGGATGATTGTAGAAACACGGATGCAGTTCTACACTTAGGCAACACTGACAATGACATTGGTAGATCACATGAAAATGACATAGGTTATGACATATGACTTGGGTAAACATCTCAAATCCAAGGGGTGTAGAGTGGTAGTATCAGGGATACTATACATACCAAGAGCATGTAAAAAAAAAAAAAAAAGAAACTTAAACCGTCTACTATATTAACACTAACAAATTGGCATGAAAATGAACACTTTTAAGCTAACAAAATGGCTTTTTCCAGTCAGCAATGCTTGTATGCAAGAGATGTTCTTCAGCTGAAGAGAAAAGGAACAAATCAGGCAAGAGAATCCTGGATTATTTCAACCAGGTTACTTTAAACTAACTAGGAAGGGTGAAAAGAAAAAAAAAAAAAGTCTCAGCAGACTAGTAAATGATAGCTGGCCCTTTTACCAAAGGAGGTTTAAGAATGACAAGATCAACAAAAAAAATAGGCCAGGCAAACTGTATTTTACTAAATGCACGTAGCTTACTAAATAAAATGGATGAGCTGCTTATACTTAATGACAAAGAGCAATTTGATATAATGGCAGTCACCAAAACTTGGTGGAACTACAGCTGTGATGGGAGAAAATCCCTAACCGGCTATAACCTAGACAGGGCAGAAAGGCAAGGAGGTGGTGTTGCTCTGTACATTCATGAAAATCTAAGATCATTTGAAATAATGGATAAAATTAAAAGGTGACCCAATGACGGAAGCAATTTCAATAAAACATTCAACCTCTACTTCACCTATTATTGGTGACTGCTACAGACTCCCAGATTCTGGTCTGGGAACACTTAAAATAGCTGAACTAGCAAAAGCCAAGGAGATGGGCGAAATCTGAACTACAAAAAACGAAGGAATCGGCAAAATCTGGCTCTTGGGAGATTTAAATTTGGGGATATTAACTGGCAAAGAAAATGCAATAATTCCTAGCGGGGAGAACAGAAAAACAAACTTTGAATCATCTATAGGGCAGCATATTTGGATAAAACATGTGATTAATACAACAAGCGGGGACAATGTTTTGGATCTGGTCATAGCCTCAGAAGCACACTTTAGATCTGGTTTTGTCGAACGGGGAGGCAATGAAGGAAATAAATGTAGAGGACCCACTATCCGACAGCGATCACAAAACTGTGTGGTTTAATATCATGACGTGTGGGGAGCCAGAGAACTCAGTTACCCGGGTGGTAAACTTCATGGGGGTGGACTTTGGGAGGATGCAGGAAGTACTGGAAGAGAAACTGAAGAGCATAAGGCATGAGATGGATGTGGAGCAGAAATGGGATATTATTAAATGGGGGGTTACAGAGGCAACAGAAGCCTGCACCAAGGCACAGGGCAAGAGAAGCAGAGCAAGAAACCCATGCTGGTTGAACAGCGAGGTTGTGGAGGTGGTGAGGGCAAAACGAGTGGCTCACCAGAGGTTTAGGAAGACAGGGAAGAAAGTGGACAGGGAGGAATATTTAAGATGGTCCAGGGAGGTGACCGGAAAAGTGAGAGAAGCCAAGGCCCAGAGGAGCAGAGATTAGCACAGGGAATTAATTGGGGGGAGGAGAGAAGAGACTTCTTCAGATACATCAGGGAGAAAAGAAAGTGCAAGGAGACAATAGTGAGGATAAAAAGGGGTGGGGAGAAACAGCAGGCAGAATCACTGAATGAATACTTTTGTTCCGTGTTCATGGAAGAAAAGAGGGGACCGCTACCAGCATGGGCTGGGAGGGTGGGGACAGGAGGAGAGGAGGAGACAGCTGAAAGAATTGAGGCAAGTAGAGTCCTAGAGGGACTGAGGGCACTGAAGGTAGAGAAGGTTATGAAGAGAGACTTAAGGAGCTTAATATGTATAGCCTCGAGGAAAGGAGGGAGAGGGGGGACATGATAGAAACTTTCAAGTACCTCAAGGGAATCAACAAAGTCCAAGAGGGTAGCATCTTTCAAAAAAAGAGGTGTGCAAGAACAAGAGGGCACAATTTGAAGATAGAGGGGGGGGCGGCTCAGAGGTACTTTAAGGAAGTATTTTTCACAGAGAGGTTGTGGATGCATGGAATGGCCTTCGGAGGAGGTTGTGAGTCAAATCAGTGGTGGAATTCAAGTATGCATGGGATAGTCATAAGGCAATTCTGGGGGTGGGGTAGGAAGAAGTAGGCTGCTGGTTAACTAGGATCTGCAGCCATCCAGTAGGTAGGGAAATGGGCAGACTGGGTGGGCCAAGCAGTCCATATCTGCCATCACATTCTATGTTTCTATAAATAGAGAAGGCACCAGGGCTGGATGGTATCCACCCCAGGGTGCTGAGGGAGATGGCGAGGTGTTACGGATCTGTACTCGCGCTCACTGGAGTCAGGATGTGTGCCACTGGACTAGAGGATGGCACATGTAATGCCATTACACAGAGTGGGCCAAATGATGAATCGGGTAATTATTGTCCGCAAGTCTCATATCCACAGTATGCAAACTCATGGAAACAATACTAAAGGAGAGACTGGTGTCGCACTGGACACAATGGCCTCCAGGATGTGAGGCAGCATGGGTTTGTTTCAGGGAAGTCTTGTCAAACCAACCTGATACAATATTATGACTGGGTGACAGGTGAACTGGATAAGGGTCATGCAGTGGATGTACTCTACTTGGACTTCAGCAAGGCCTTCAATTCGGTGCCTCATGGGCGGCTTGGGGGAAGCTAACTGGTTTAGGAGTAGGGGCAAAAATGATGAACTGGATTACAAGCTGGCCGAGTGGGAGGCTGCAATGGGTGGTGGTGAGAAGGGAGCTCAACTCCAAGGCAGGTGACAAGTGGGGTGCCACAGGGCTCTGTGTTGGGGCCAGTATTGTTTGGGCTCTTCATATCAGACATTGGACATGGGGTGGTGAGAAAGGTAAGTGTTTGCTGAGGACACCATAATCAGAGCAGTGGTGGATGGAGAAGAGGGGTGGAAGCAGCTGCAGGGGGACCTAAGCAAGCTAGTAGAGTGGTCAGACATGACAGCTGAGGTTCAATGCAAAAAAGTGTAAGGTTATGCACTTTGGTGTGAAGAACTCAAGGAGAGAATACTGGCTGGGGTTACGCTGGGATCACTGAGGAAGAGAAAGACCTTGGGGTAATAACCGGGACCATGAACAACACTGCCCAGTGCAGGAGAGAGGCTGCAAAAGCAAACAAAATGCTGGGTGCATAGCGAGGGGGTTTTCAACCAGGTGAAGTGAGATGATCTTGTCCCTCTACAGATCACTGGTAAGGCCGCACTTGAGTATTGTGTACAGTTTTGGAGGCCATACCTAAAGTGTGATATCAGGCTGCTTGAGCGGGTAGAAGAGGGTAACAAATATGTGGAATGGAGGGTGAGACTATGACAGCAGGCTGGGAGACCTCAATATATGCACCCTGGAGGATAGAAGGGACGGGGGAGAGAGAGAAGAGACATGATAGAGACATTCAAGTATCTGTGGGGAATCAATAAGGATGGGGCAGATGGGGTCTTTAAGTTAAGGAGGGGAGGGTCACCATGGGGCATGGGCTAAGAATGGAGGGGGGATTTAGGAAGGAAATGAGGAGACACGATTTCAGAGGGTGGTAGCAAAATGGAATGCCCTACCAGAATGGGCGGTATCATGTAAATCTGTGAATAGCTTCAAAAAGGCATGGGACAGAACAGGGGAGAGTGAGGGTGGGGGTGGCAGTGGGATGACAAAAGGGACGGGGGTTGGGGCAGCTGCGAACTAGGGGTGTTGGCTGCACACTTGAGCAGACAGACTGGGTGGTCTGTTTCTGCTGGCACATTCGTATGTTCGTAAGCAATAAATGAAGAACTTGGCAATAGACTAGAACAAGATACTGGTTGGTAAAAAAATGATGTGGGACGATTTTAAGATTACATTAAACATATACTATGCATACATACCAAGAATACGAATACAACAAGGATGAGGCCAAAATAAAAAAAAAAAAAACAATGTAAATAAAAAATTTATCAGGATGCCCTCCTGAGCACAGAGGTGCCTTTACAATACAGCATACAACAACAATGTATTTAAAATCTATAAAACTGCTAAAACAATAACAGCCACTCAGTAAGTCCCTGAAAAAGCCTGGTTAAACAAATAAGTTTAAGGATTTTAAGTCCTTCCACGTCAGGCTCTCTTATCTGGAGAGGTAGAGAATTCCACAGGGTAGGTGCCATAAAGGCAAAAGATCTTCCTCCAGATGTTTTCAGGGATACCTTTAGGAATCTTCAGCAATCCCTCGCCAGAGGATTGGAGTGAGGGAGGGCAGTAAGAAAACAAGAGCTCTTTCAGTTAGTGAGGTCCCAACTCGTGCAGAGCCCTATAGGTCAGCAATGCAACCCTGAAGGTGATCTGCCACTGTATAGGCAGCCAGTGCAGTTCACACAGCACAGGCGTTATATGACTGGATCTAGAGATTCCAGTCAGTCTGGCCACCACGTTCTGCACTAGCTGCAAGTGGCAGATATCCAACCCCCGGTAGCCCTAGAAAAAGGGCATTGCAGTAATCAAAATGACTGGTGACAAAAGCGTGGACCAAGGTAGGAAGATCTTCGGGCAGGACCAGGTACTTCACCCAGGCTATATTCTTTAAGATGGAAAAAGGAAGATTTTACTACAACAGACACCTGCGCCCTTAGGGTCAGGCCCTCATACCATGCCCAGGTTATGCACCTGGCCCTAGGCCATAGGCATGGTTCCCCCCCCACCCCCCAGGTATAAACCTGAGGGTTTCCCCACCCATGTTCCAGTCATCCTAAAACCAGGGTGCACCACCAATACCTGTTTTACTTGAGTTCAACGAAGCCAACTAGTACTCATCCAGTGCTGTATCTCCAGCAGGCAGTTATTAAACACAGTGATTGAAACAGACTTCTGTTCAGGCACAAAAGCCATGTACAACTAAGAGTCATCAGCATAGCAATGAAAACTCCGCCCATACTGTCTTATGTCCCCTAATGGAAGCATATACACCACGAACATGGGGGACAGCACTGAACCCTGTGGAACCCCACAGAGCAGCCAGTGAGGGGCCGAAGAATAAATCCCCGACACCACTCTCTGATCTGCCCTCCAGTAAGGATCAAAACCAACAGAGGACTGCTCCCCTCAGTCCACAAAAAAATCAAAGGCACTCGAGCATCACTCCATGATCGTTGGTGTCAAATGCTGCTGAGAGATCAAGGAGAACCAAGACAGAATGGAGACTCTGATCTCGCCCTCAGGAGATCATTTAGTACCAGCACCAGTGTTGTCTCGGTGCTGTGCACTTCTGAAGCCAGACTGGAGAGGGTCAGAATTTGTGGCTGGTCAAATGATCCTCCAGCTTCGAAGACCACCTTCTCAATAACTTGCCCTACAAAGGGTAAGTTTGAGAGTGGTCTATAATTTGCTGGGCAGTCTGGGTCAAGGGATTTTTTTTTGTTTTTTTTTTTTTCAAAAGGGGCTTACTACTGCTCTCCTTTAAGGGATCTGGAAAGATCCTCTCCAATGAAACCGCCACTATCCCGGCGAGGACCAGGTCGTTGATCTCACACACCCACTAGTAGGTGTGTAGGGCCCGGATCCAAACTGCAGTAGGTTGGCCGCAAGTCTGGACAATCCTCACTATATCCATGACTGCCGGTTGGCTAAAGGTGAACCAAGTCAACTGGGCATTAGTACCACCAGATTGATCAGTGCAAGGTCCAATAGCAAGGCACTGGCTGATCTCATCCCTGATGGTAGACACCTTATAGTGAAAAAATTGCTCAAACTCTTCACACTGTACTTGTGACAATGCTCAACTGGCATGGAGACAAGCTGGATTGCAGCTGTCCACAGTCCGAAAGAGCTGGGCTGACCTATTTTTGCTGTAGTAATTTTGCTGGACAGGAACTTTGCCTTCTTATGGGAAACTGCTGATTGGTAAATCTTATGATACAACAATCTAAGCTTATCCGGGAGTTTTCTGCCAGCACCTTTCCAATCTTCGCCCAATCTCTTCAGCTCATGGATCCCCCGAAACCAGGGGCCCCAGGCAAAGGGTAAGGGGCGTAATATGGGTTGAGCAATGACATCCAAGGCCTCCACAACAGCCCTATTATAGGCCAACACAAGGGACCCTGGGTCACTGCTATCCATTTGAAATCCTGAGAGGTCCAGCTCTGTCATTAGGCCTTCTGAGGTAACTCCTCTCAAAGGACAGAACTGCACTAACTCCTTAGGGGCAGGCCTATTTCAGGGGGCTGCGAAACAATCTCAGGGCGTGATGGTCATACCAACCGACTGGCTCCACCTCCACATCAGATCTCCATCCCCAGATGGAACACCAGGTCCAATGTGTGCCCCCCCCCTTGTGATTTGCAGAGGTAATAACCTGTGTCGGGCCCAATGAATCCATCAATTGGAGGAGGTTTTGTCCAAATGCCGAGAGTTCATCATCGACCCAGGCATTGAAGTCCCCCAGAACTAACCATCTGGGAGACTCCAATACCACCTGAGTGATGAAGTCCGCAACCTCCTTCAGGAACTCCTTCCCATCACCTGGTGGACGGTAGATGAGAAGGGTCCTATAGCTTGCACCTGCACCCACTATACACTCAAAGAAGTTGGTGCATCCAATTGGCACCTCCCGAGATCCAGTTTCTGTCTAAAACAGACCGCAACCCCACCAACCCTACGGTCCACTCTCGGGCGGCGAATCACTGAAAACCCAGCCAGGAACCGCAGACTCTAAAATAGAGCAGCCAGCACTTTCATCCAGCCAGGTCTCGGTGATGCAAGCCAGGTCAGAGGCAAGGAGATCAGTTATCACTGCGGTCTTCTTCCTAATTGACCTGGCATTGCTTAACACCGCCCGAAAGGGACGGGAATCCAAGGATTGGCCCATTTCCACTTCCTGCCTGACAAAGTCAGAGCCCTTGGGTATGGGCACAAGACAAGGATAACCCTTCCTGTGTCCATTTTTGCTTAGAATGATGTTTTGGTCCACAGGTTGAAGGCATTGGTGAGATACACACAAGATGGCACCAGTGAGTTTGCTTCATCCATGCCACTGAATGTTCTGTTGGTGAAGCAATCAACACCCTCACTCACCAAACCACCATGTCCTATGCGATTCTACAGGTATCTAGATCTCTCATTCTATACCTATAAGCTATATCTATAGATCTCTCCATCTTCTATCTATAGATCTATATATGAAATAGAGCTTTAAATTGGTGTGGAACTGGTAAGTACAGTGAAATGCACAAAAAATGGTTCCTATGGAGGAAAATCACATCCATGCAATAAGATACAGAATACAGGATGGCTGTGGGGTATACATGGATATATCATCAAGGGGTTAAACAAGCCATAAAGCCATGAGCCCAAAGGAAGAGTGACCTTTATGGAGCTTGTTCAATGCAGAGGGTGATTATGAGTATACCAGATTTTGTCATCTATTCAGTACATTAGGTTGGCCACAGTTTTCTGCACCCAGTGTTTTCTGTAGTGTAGGGATTTTCACAATGCAGTGGTATGTCTGGTAGTGTTTTTCAAAATTAGTCAGTCTATTTTACCAGGAGAAAGCATTATTGAGAAGACTCATTTACAAGGTGGTCCTGGAAACAAACACAGTAATAAATATTGTACATACTATGGCATTGGATTACAAAACAGTCGGCAAGATGAGAAGATACAATGGACGTTACATAGTAACACATTACCCAAGAACAAAAATGAAACGGGCTACGTTGGTGACAAGCTATACAAACAGCCAGCAATTTAAGTGCAAAGGTAATATCACAAGAAAAGGCCAACAAAACAATTTAAAGGTGTCATGGAGCAGTTGGAGAGGGGGAGACGTTCAGAGAAATACAAACGTAGGGGGAAGACATTCGGTGTAAATGGGGAATGAGACAAAGGCTATACAGTGAAAGTAGCAGGTACAAAAGTTGGGTATGAAGGGCAAGGTACAGGAGGAAGGCATTGTTAGGAGAAGCAGCCACAAGTTTCCATAAGAGAGCAACTCAGTGTCTTAAAGATGGGCAGTCAAACTAAATTCTAGAGTTTTAGGATAATTTGAATGGTATTCCAAAGGGTAGGGAGGGCATGACTTATGGAGGATGCACCATGCAGAGTTCTGACTCTGGGAATGCTGAGCAGGAGATACGAATATCTTCATAGCAAGTAAGGCCCCACAGAACAGGTAAAGATCAGAGACTTATTTGGGGAGTTTGTTGGTAGGAGCACTACATTTTCCATAGTGTAGGGGGTTTCACTAGTGTAGTGGTACGTCAGTTAGTCTTTTAAAGTAGTGTAGTGTTTTTTTCCTTAGGGACATGTAATGTTTTGTCCTTGCAGTCATTCTGTTGTGCAGGGGCCTTCAATAAAGGAGGTGCGACTCCATCAGTCTTTCCCCAAGTATGTTCAGGAGGGGGAGTAGTACGACATGTGGTTGGAAGCAGCATTTGGAGTGTCTTCAAGAGCAGCATTTTGGGACGAGTGCAGTACATACTGTAGCATGAGCAGTAGCTGGAAAGGCATGTTTCTGGTTGAGAGCATATGAGCAGTCTGTAAAGGTGTGGCAAGAGGACCAGCAGCAGTATGGAAGACCTGAAAGACCGACTGTTCTTTGGCGAGTGTGGTTGGAAGGAAGGTGTTGGGTGTGTAGGATGGGGTGGTTTTCTGCAAGCAGATTTGCTGGGGGCTTGTGCTAGAAGCTGCAGTTGAGGTATGGGAGGTTTTAGGATGGTTATTTATCTTAATAAGGTGTCCATTACATGTGTTCTTATGGTTGTAATAGGGTGGTGTGTAGTCTGTTCGGTATTAATGTGTCCTAAGGTGTTAGCACAGCAACAATGCAAGTAGCAACTGCTTTCATAAATGCTAAATTGGCTACCATCATATGGGAATATATGATGGCTTTTTCTATGGGGACTAGGGTCCAGCCTTGTAATAAGGGAGATTGAGTGACTTTGTACAAGAGCAAATGAAAATATATCCATGCCTCTGTAGACAGATAGATATATGTAAAGGATAAGGCATGACAGAGGGTGATTATGCTTTGTAATGTACTGAGTGGTTTGCTAGAGTCCCAAGCCTGAAGGGCTAAGGACTTCACCACAAGGTACATGGACATAGCATAAATAGACCAATGTAATTTCACTAATAAAATGTTTATTAATGTCAGTTTATTTAATTATATAGTAATGGTGTAATTTGTGTTGTATCTTTAAATGGTTGTCTTTAGGGCATCAGCATAATTAGATAAGTGACCAGGATTAGGTCGC
Source organism: Neoceratodus forsteri (assembly GCA_016271365.2). NCBI lineage: Eukaryota > Metazoa > Chordata > Ceratodontiformes > Ceratodontidae > Neoceratodus > Neoceratodus forsteri. The sequence goes on from CM057452.1 coordinate 665,664,935, forward strand.
AGTTGGCTAGCTACACTAGTAGGCTGCAGTTATACCACAAGGAGTGGGTTATTTTTAGGAATGGGTGGGTACTAAATATCTGACTTGCAAGATCACTCATGAGGACCTCTAAAGTACATAAAAAATGTTTTACTTCCCAATTACTCTGCCGCAAATAAAAGATAATACATCAATCACTTTCCCTAGTGGTCTAGCAGACCCCCTCCCTATCCAAGCAGCCCTTTATTTCCCTGGTGGTTTAGTGGACCACCAGCCTTCCACCCCAGAAGGAAGTTTCCCCCACTCCCAACCACCCAGATCCCGAGCAGAAGACCAGCACAGCCCTCTGCTCTCCACCACGGCAGGTCACCCGACTGAGCATGAATGAGTGCGTGCTTAGCACGCACACATTCTTTCATTGTCAGCTCTGCGAGTGCTGCAGACAAGGGGGAAGGCTCTTCCAGTCCTTGTGGGGGGTGGAGGTGGTGCAGGATGACTAGAATGGCGTGGTAAACCCAAGGGGTCCACCATACCATTCCCCCCATCCTCTCTCCCCTCACCTTTGACAAGAACAGCCTTCCCCTCTTGTCTGTGCCATCCACAGAATTGGCAATGAATGAATGGTGCATATATGTACAAGTATGCACTCATTCATTCATTCATGCTCAGTTGGGCAGCCGGGAGTGGAGGGCTGTGCTGGTCACCTGCTAGGGGGTCTGGGTGGGGAGCACTACCTGCTGGGGTGGGGAGAGTCTGCTCTACCACCAGGGAAAGAGTTTTTTTTTATTTAATTTATATGATCAGGGATAGGAAGGGGGTCCAGGTCCGGTAGGGTAACCCATTACCCACCTCAAACTACCTGACCCATGAAGTGCACTGTTATGTCAGGTAGGATAGTAAGTTACCTGAACTACCCTACCTAACCAAAAACTGCTGATACCCAACCTACCCAATCCAGCTAGCCAATGGGTAACCCACCCTTCTTATTTTGTTGCTTTAAATAAGTGTTCTTGATTTTTAACCTCCTGCACCTCCCATGTGATCTGTGAGGATAAGCTGGAAGCCTGGGCTATGCTTCCTGTACTTTCCATGTAATCCAAGTTGGACCTGGATGTCTAGGCTGTTTAGACATGTGACGTCACTCAAGTGAACTGCAAAGCAGCTGGTGAGATTCAAGCAGGGAGTTAGAGCCACCCTTTGCTTATTTTTGCATGTCAGATAGGGAAGTGAATATTTAATTACATTTTAGATCAGTGTTGCCTATGCACCAAATGGTGCAGGGCATGTGCAACAGGCACATACCCTGGCCACACAGGTCCATGCCCATGGACAGGCATGCAGTGGCAAACATGCATGTACATGTGTCACCTTGTAGCAACTGTCTGTGGACCCCCAGTGTGCTACTGCATGGGGGCAGATCAGAGGATGCAGGTGGACATCCAACTGGATGTCCATCCTTGGTCCTGAAGTGGACAACCTGCTCTGCACAAATGGCCAGATGATCAGGTGCAGAAGTGATGAGTGTCCATTCTGTGCATGCCACCAGGTGTTCTTGGGACCAAGGGTTGGCAACCCACATGTTGATGTATAGGGCCCAATGTTGCATAAGTTTTTCTGATGGTTTAATGATGTATACACACACACATGCATGTTTCTGGTGTTGTGTTGAATCAGTTTTTAAATACAGTGCATCCCACTTAAAAACAAATACTTGATAAACATAGCTTGCATGAACACACAGAACTGCAAAGTCCCAATTTTTTTCCCTATACTTCCTATGTAAAGTAGACCTGTTAAACGCATAAATGATAAATGCATGTTTTTCTTCCCAGTTTTGCTGTTCCAAGTGTGGACTGACTGGTTCAATTTTACTTACACTGCCTGTAGCGGCCTTACTAATTAGCAATTAATTGTCGGTTAGTGGCGCTCTATGTAAAAAATTAGCACTTCAATCTTTTAACCAACAAACCCAAGTCATGGAAGCACCCTCCCTCACGTTGAGATAAAGCAAAGAACCCAAAAGAATATCACAGAATCACTTTAGAAGAATCCCAGAAGCACCCTCCCTCACATACAGTAGGGATTAGACCAAAGATTGCCACAGCATGTCACAACTCACTTTATCCCAACCAAAGAAGCACTTGACTGCTACTGACATTTATTTTCCCTACCCAGCCCCTTGGCACATACTGCAAGTTTTGCTCACCATTAAAAGAAAGAAAGAGCTGATAAATGCATGGTTCTCTTAAAACGCATACTTTTTGCCAAGAGTATGCATTTAAGAGGACTGCACTGTATACAGTATTGAAGGTTTTTTTTTTTTTATTATTAGGTGTTCAAAATGTTGTTTTTTTTTGTAGGAGCAGCAGAGTTTTTTTTACTTTGATTTGTAAGTAGAAGTACTGTGGGTTTTTCCGAAATGTTAGAATGGATTTCCTTTACCATTTGTGATTCTGAGCAATGTAGCCGTGTGTGTGTGCGGTCATGTGTTTATTTGTACAATTTCTTTTTGATGTTGGTGGAATTTAAGAATGCATGGCACAGGCATAAGGCAATTCTAGGGGGTGGAGGAAGGAAGAAGTAGGCTGTTGGTTAGCTAGGATCTGCAGCTTATCCATTAGGTAGGGAAATGGTCAGATGTCAAGTTCTATGTTGCTGTGTCGATTTCCATTGTGACCTTTTTGACCCCACCTTGTTATGCTCTCAATTAATGCACCCCTATCATGTCTTCTGAGGAGGGGTCTATGCTAGGTTAATGCAGTACCATGTGACGGGGCTCTGAAAAAAGTGAGTCGAAACTGACCAGACACCATTTTTTAAATATCTGTATCTAACAATTCCTGTATCTAAATAAAACCTACATGGCTGGGCCTTCATCTCCACTGAAAATGCTACGATATATTTTCCTGTAGGCAAAAGTACATAATTAGCATTTATATATTTAGAATAAAAAAAAACTGTTTATGAACACAACCAACTAGTTACACTGTATCAATAACATATTAACACATTAAACATTAACACATAACATGATCACCTGTAACAAGTACCTTAGTAATATTAACATCTGTAACAGCCACCCCAAAATAAAATAAAAAGGCAGGCTAAGTGGCACCAAGGGTTGAGGTGCTGGATGCCGCAACTCACTGCGCCAGTGACCTGGGTTCGGGAATGAGCCTGGGTCATCAGGGGTGGTGGTGGGGTAGGGCGGGAGATGGATTGAGCAGCCATATAGCAAGCTCTCCTCTCCTGTGAAGGGTTTTGCATTCACTGCTCACTGCCATCTGAAGTTGCTGGGTGGCAGGGCAGTTGGGGCGCCACATGGGTAGAAAGGCAGTGGCAGGAGTCTGGAGTGGAGGCATGCCTTTGTGTGCTCTGTCTCATTGGCCCCACTGCATGTCATCCTTGGAAGAAGCAATCAAGGTAAAGCAAAAGACACACACACACACACACACACAAGTTGATGGCCGACAAGCACCACAAGGTCCATCCAGTGTGCCCATTTTTTCTAGCTTATGAATATGTCTTAGGCCTTTACTCTGTCAATGGTCTATCTATTCATTCTCATCTGTATTACTCCCTTATGCCTGTCCCATGCCTGTCTGAAGCCATGCACTGTATTCATATCCACCACTTCCTGAGGTAGGCCATTCCATGCAGCCGCCACCCTTTCTGTGAAAAAAAACTTCCTCACATTACTCCTTAAATCGCCTCCTCTAATCGCATGCTACGCCCTCTTGTCCTACCAGTTCTCTTATATTGAAACATGTTAGACTCACCTTGTTAATCCCCTTAAGATGTTCGAATGTTTTGATAATGCAACCTTCTCTCCCTCCTTTGCTCTAGGGTATACATATTGAGCTCTGTTGATCTGTCCTCACAGGTTTTCTGATGCAGTCCCTGCACCATTTTGGTTGCCCTTCTCTGGACTGCCTCCATTTGGTTAATGTCCTTGTGAAGGTGTGGCCTCCAGTACTGCACGCAGTACTCCAGATGGGGCCTAGCCAGTGTCTTTTAAAGAGCGATTATTACCTCCCTCCTACAACTTGCGATACCCTTACTAATACACCCCAACATCCCTCTAGCCTTACTAACTGCTTTGGTGGTCTGCTTGGATGATTTCAGGTAATCTGTGATGATGACTCCAAAGTCTTTCTTACCTTGTGATTGCCAGCAACTCCCCTCCCAAACTATAGGTGACTTCAGGGTTTCTCTTCCCTATGTCCATGATCTTGCACTTCTTTGCTTAAACCCCAGTTGCCACTCTTCCAAACATTTAGCCAGTTAATCCAGATCTTCTCATTCAGCCACCTCATCTGGATCATCTACTCTGTTGCAGGTCATGGTGTCATCTGCAAACAGACAAACTTACCCTCCAGTCCATCTGCAATGTCACTGATTAAGATACTGAAGAGGATTGGCCCCAGGACTGATCCCTGAAGTACCCCACTTGTGACTTGCATCTCCGACAACTGTATTACCATTTACCACCACTCTGTTTTCTGCAGCCAACCGTTTGCCACCCAGTTGACCAACTTCTAACCCACCGAGCCTATCCAGCATGTTAATCTTCTATGTGGAAGATTATCGAAAGCTTTTCTGAAGTCAAGGCGACATCGACTGCACCCCCCTTGGGTCCACCACTCTGGTTACCCAGTCAAAGAAATCTATGAGATTAGTTTGACAGGACCTTCCTGTTGTAAACCCATGCTGTCTTGGATCCTGTGCTCCTATAGATTCCAGATGCTGCACTATCCTTTCCTTAAGGAGTGCCTCCATAATCATGCCCACTACTGAGTTAAGACTGGTCTGTAGTTCCCTGCCACCACTCTTGTGAAGCGGGATCACATGAGCCCTTCTCCAGTCTTCTGGGACCTCTCCTGTGATCAGACACTCACTAAACAGTTTTGATAATGGCTCTGCTAGTTCCACCCTTAGCTCCTTTAGTACCCTGGGATGTATGCCATCAGGTCCCATTGCCTTGCCCACCCTGAGCTTAGCGAGCTCTTGTAGGACCCTTTCTTTTGTGAAAGGACTAGTGCACACCTCCCTCCCCCCTGTGTCAATGGTGCTGAGCTGTGGGCCCTGCCCTACCTTCTCCTCAGTAAATACTGAGCAAAAGTATCCATTTACAATAGATTATTTTTCTTGGTCCTTCTCCACACATGCCACCTTATCCCCTTTGATTTTAGCAATACCCCCTCTGAGCTTTTTCACTAATGTATCTATAGAAAGTCTTCTTCCCCCTTCTTTTACTGTTTGTGCTAGCGTTTCCTCGGTTTGAGCTTTTGCCTGCCTTACTGCCTTCCCTGCTTCCCTTAGGGAAGTTTGGCATACCTCCCATCTTCGTCCTGCTCGTTCCCTATATTTCTTGAAGGCCAACTTCAGCTCTGACCTTTCCTGCTATTGTTTGAGAACCAAAGTGGTTCCTCCTTTGCTCTTGCTTTTCTCTCCAACACAATGGGATGTTGCTTCTAGTACTGCATCCTTAATGCCTGCCCACTTTGCCTGTATCCTCTCACCTGCATTTCTTCTTGCCAGGGCTAACATAACTATTGGTCATCTTATCAAAGTCAGCTCCTCTGAAGTCCCATATTTTGTCTTTGAATGGGATGATTTAGTTTTAGTGGCCAAACTGAACCATACCATGTGATGGTCACTGGCCCCAGGTGACCTACGTGAGATCTGTGATCCTTCTAGATCTAGGATAGCCCAGTCTCTTGTGGGTTGTTGTACCAGTTTGAGTCCTCTCCTGCAGGAATCCACAATGTGTCTAGTTCCACGGATGTTCCTGCTGGTATTGATCAATCTGTATCTGGCATGTTGAAGTCTCCCATTATCAGAACCTCCCCTTTAGCAGTCATGTTTTGTAAATCTTGTGATGGTAATGTGTATGTCCTCCCCTGGTCTGGAGGCCTGTAGGCCACCCCAGTTTGTATGGCTGTCCCATTTCCTGTTTCAAGGGTGACCCACAGTTCTGGTTCCTTGCGTGTATTTTGAATTTCTGCAGCTTTGATATTTTCATTGACATAAAGGGCCACTCCACCCCCTTTTTGCACCTCGGTCTCTTCTGAACAGTACACAGCCAGGTATTAAAGTCTCCCAAGTATGGTTATTGGTGAACCATGTCTCACTAATGGCTACTATGTCCAGTTTAGCCTCTCTCATTGTCGCCTGCAGGGCTGAGATCTTGTTTCTCCAGACTGCAGGCATTTGTGTACATGCTTTTCCACTGACCAGATTTTGAAGAGGTTAGTTGGGTGAGGTCCGTATTTCCCCTGCGTGTTATATGGGAGCCAGACCTTTTCCTTACCTGGTGATGCGAATGAACTATAAACCCCTGTTTGATCACTAGCTGAGGAAGGGGAAGGGTGTTCTTCCCATTTGATGCATCGGGTGCTGCACCCTCTCCCCATTTGCTAGTTTAAATATTCTGCAAGATGTCAAACTTCTGCCCTAATGCATCAACTCCTTCCTTAGTCAGATGCAGTCCATCGAATTTAAAAACTTCACTTCAAAACTGTTGCTAGTTACCTACAAATGTGTGTCCTTTTTCCTGGCAGCAGCCTTTGAGCCACATGTTTAGCTCCCTATCTCCCTTCTCTGGCCTTCCGTCCCTCTGCGCCCCAGACCGCAGGATCTCAGAGAAGAAGATGCCGGACAAAATGGATAACAGTTGGTCTCCCAGCCTGGTCAAGTGTTCCTTGGTCTCCACAACTGGCTGATGAGATCTTTAGTCCCCATGTGTACCAGGATGTCGATGTTTTCTTCCGCTTCCTGCACAATTTTAGCAATGCAGTCAGTGTCTCTCCCCCGCTGATGTACCTGGGAGATATCTGCCCATTACCCCGGCTGGAGTTATCTATCAACTTCCCAAATCATGGAGTCTGATAAGTGTTTTTGGTTTCCTTTTTGCTTTTTTTGTTTGATCCCCGTTTTTGGTGAGTTTTGTTGAGCTAGCTGCTGCGCTGCAGTGTCCTCTGCCCCTTTGTTTGATTTCGGAGATAGAGGCAGATACCAGTTTGTAGTTTTTATATTGTTTGTGGAGGTGATACGTTGGAGAGCACTGAGTGATGGCGCACCCGATTTGTACCTCCTAACCACCTGCCAACCTCCCGGACCAACTACCCCTCTGCGATAGACATGCTTCAGTTGGATGTTGGGGAAATGGTGGGTGGTTCTTATAATATATTTCCTCCTGAATGTGCAATTTGAGGTATGCAATCTCTGCCCATGCTGCCTGGAGCGGAGCCTTTAGATCTCTAGTGGTCCAGCATGTAGGACAGCATACTAAATCCTGTATAACTGCCCTTTTGAAAAGTGTCCCACAGTATCTGCAGTTAAGAATATCCATTCCAGATGAGTTGCCGGGTTTATAACCTGGTCCAAGTAATTAGGAGGAGGAAAATGAAAGCAAACGTTTGATTTTTTTTGTTTGCTTTTGTATAACTTGTTATAACAAGTTAAATTACTTGTGCCCCTGTAAGTGAGGTCAATGTGTGGATTACCCTCTGATCCTCCCTTTCCTGCTTTGCGACAGGAAATGTTATGACTGCTACCCTATGAAAGGAGTGAAGGAGTGTAGCATGGGGTATTTGGGGATGGAGTGGGTGGCTGGGCCCTCACCTGCAGAAAACGAAGATCCACAGATGAAAGAAACCTGAAAGCTTAGCCTAATGATAGATAACAGTAAAACCTGTAAGGACCACCTGTAATAATTTCACAGAAGATATATCCTGCAAGAAACACTTTGCTACGAGAAAAATGAAGCAGTAACAGAAGATACATTTGCAAAAATTTGAATCAGAAGATAGCACTAATCTGTAAACACAAAACAGTAACAAATCTGTAGGCACACCTCTGTAATAATGCAGCAGAAAGTATACCCTGCAACAGCAATTTGAATCAGAGAACAATAAAGCAGTAAAATGTTAGCAAAAGACAGTAACAAACCCTGCAAGTACAAAAGAAAATCACAGTAAATCTTCTTAGCCAAAAAAAGCATTAATCTTTTTTCCTTGCTCTGATAATGTTCCTTGCTCTGTCCTTACAAGCAAACCTAGAAGAAGAGAGCTCAGGTGAAGCTAGGTTCCTTTGCCAGCAAATCCAGTCTTCCAAGAAAAACCCCTCCATGCCTCATGATCCTCCGTTTCGGTTCCCCATCCATATGTGCCCCTGCGGGGGATCCCAGGTGACCTCCGCTTCGGGGGCAGCCCCGTGACAGGGGGTAATTCACAGGGTTGTATGTCCCACAGGGGAGGCATGCCTGAAGATGGAGGTGAAGAAACAGAGGTGACAATATCGGAGGACGCAAAAAACTATATAAAATAACTGCAGCAAACTAGCCTAGCCTACACTAAACCCAGCCAACACCCTCCCTCCCTCCCCACTTACCGAGCAAATGGTTCTCAAAGCTTCAGGTCCTCCCTGGCCATGATGCACCTATCTTTAAGCCAGCTACTTCTGCTACCACTTTCACTACATGCCCCAGCCAAAAACACTCCCCGACAGACCAAATGCCACTTCCAACTGTATACCACACTGCCCCCCAGCAGACCACACCTCACTCCTGACTACACACCACTCACAACCAACAGCATGTATACAGCACACCAGCAGTACAAGGGGAAGACCACTGGAGCTATTTCTCCTTATAGAGGAAGACCCTCTACCAAGGAAACACTGCAGGAACAAAACGGACAGTCCCTGACAAAACCATAACGCTACAGAAAATCCCTATGCTATGGAAGAAAAAAGTGTCCAACCTAATACATTATACAAAATAAATGAAAGCAAATCTGGTATACTTGTGAAATATTACTGCCAGAGTCAAACAAGCTCATAATAAACATCACTCATTCTTAGAGTTCCCTACTCTGGTTTCATCGACCCTAGATGGTGTCATTTTCACCACACACTGCCATTGCACAGGCACACATGAACTCCATTCCCCTACCTCTTATGAAATTGTAGGGTAGTTCCTGTACGAGCCATCTTTCTTCACTGAATACTATTGGAAAGCTCCACTGCTTAGGACAATTCCTCCACCATCAGATCCAAGTCAGTGAAAGTTCCCCACCTAAGCATTTCCAAGTTAACCATGGGGTTGGGGGGTGACCTGTAGGATTACATGTGGACATAGTGTAAGCAGGCTGCACTTTTCTGCCACAGACAGGAAGTATGTCTCAAAGGACTACTGAAACTACAATTTATGGACTTGCAAGGATAAATCAAAGTATGTTTGTACATGACAAATGGAAATGCTAGTGTGATGACGCTCAGAGGCTCAAATTAGCATGTACTACAAAGTTACCAAATCCCATTTTTTAAACTTTCCTGTTAAAAAAAACAATAGCCGGCCCACCAGTGCAGTGGTGGTGCTACTGCTCACGACGTCGATTATCTGAGCTTAGGAATGAGCCTGGGAAGTCGGAGGGCCAGCCGTGGGAAAAAGATGAAGAAGATGGAGAATCTGGACTGCTCTTCTCTTCCAGGTGGAGGGCGAGGAAGTTGCTGGTGTCTGTCACGACCACTTGCGGTGGTCAGGGGTTCAACAAGCATGATGGTCTTCGAAGGAGTGTCAGACATTCGGCATTGCTGCTCCAATGTCACTGAATGACCCACCTCCTGGGGTGACAGAAAAACAGCAGTTTCCACCACCTTACAATGATATCACCCCCATGCAAGTGGACCCCACGTCACAGGCCAGGGGCTTTCAAGACTCCTTGAGCGATGGGGATCCCCAGTTGCCCCACTCCTGGAGTAAGCAGGTATTCGGGAGTGGGTAAGTCCCTGGGTGTGTGGCGGGGCCAAACAAGTAGGTTGGATTGATGGGGGCTGACTGATGGAGTAAAAAGCATAGTTAAAAACAGAATAAAAAGCATTGTTAAAAACAGAACAAAATGCACATTACATCAGGAAATTCTACAAAAGTAATCAAAATGTTTTTAAATCAGAAACATAAGCTTGAGGTGTTGATGGTGTCCCTTTAAAGGGACCAGAGATAATTAAATTGTGTCAAAAAGGGATCGGTACTGAAAAATTAGAAATGTGGCCTGCGTGTGGGGGAAGGGGTGTGATTGCGGTCGCTTTCTTTTACTTCCTAGTCTTAATGTTTTAGCATAAATATACCCAATTGCTGTTGCTCAGTATAATTTATATTGGGTGCAATCTGCATCATGTCAAATATACCAAAATGTCAGAGTGCAATTGTTACATATTTTGTCATATGTGTAACAATTTCCACACTTAGAAGAAAAAAAATCAAAACATGCTTCATTGATTGTGTACAACTTTCAGTAATTTTCCGCACCTGTGGCAATATAGGCAGAACAATTAAGAACTTGCCATAACAGTAGATCTTTCAGGGGAATCTGTCCATGGGGGGGGCGCGCGGTACAGAGGCGAGGGAAAATTACTTCATGGAGAGGGTGGTGGCGCCATGGAAAGCACTGCCAGATCTGGTAAAACTGGGAACTATGGGTGGTTTAAAGAGGGGTTGGAACAAGCACAGGGAGACTGTACAGGGTGGCGGTATGGAGATCAGAGTTGTACAGGGTGGGGAAGTGGGTGGGAGAGGGGAGGTGGAGCAGCTACTGTGCACTGCCAGTGAGCTTAGTTGGGCAGACAAGATAGACTGTTACACCCAATCATCTGAGCAAGAATATGTAAAATGTAGTCACACCTATGGAACCAGACATGAAGCACTAGGATCCCACAGAAACTTTTCTGTGGTAGTCTAGTGGGGCCCACTCCCTCCTCAGTTCTTTCCTTAGCCAGAGGCCATAGGAGACAGGAGTCCAACCAGGGAACCAAGGGTGGGGGAAGGTAGAGAAAGAGAATGGCATGACCTGATGACAGAGATTCTCTCTAAGACTGCTATTTATTTAGTTTATCCAGGTATGGCACACTAAGCTGAAATTTTTTTTTTTTTTTTTTTTTTACACACACACACACACACACACAGGAGTGACCTGGGATCACAAGGAGGTTAAGTGACTTGCTCAGGGTCACACAGTATGCAAGTGGAAGCTGTGGGGTTGAAACCCAGGTCTGGTCTGCTGGATGTCACCAGATTTGCAGCTCAGAGCCTTAGACCACTGCGCTATACTGCCTCTCAAGATCTACTGTTATGGTACGTTCTTACGCTACTGTTCCATCTTCTTTGGGGATATCTGTCATCAGGTCAGACCTGTGGAATAAGTCCCTAGCAGTGTTCCGCGCAAGACTGTCTGGGTGACAGAAGGCCAGAGACCTAAGAAAGAAGGCCCTGATGCACAGCTAGTCCAAAGCCTGCCTTTCTTCTGGAAAGAATGTCCAGACTGTAATGCTTGGTTGACAGCATTCCAAGTTGTAGCAGCACAGATCTCGGCTGCTGACATGCCTCTGAAACAGGCAACCAAAGTGGCCATACCGCTGGTGGAATGGCCCTTAACCCAGGAAGTTCCTTACTGTATTTCCTGTAACAAAAAACACAGTTGGCTAAGCATTTAGACAAGCATCTTTTGAAAATGGAGTGTCCTCCTCAGAGGCAAAAGAAACCAACAACTGAGAGGACTTTCTGCAGTCTTTAGTATGGTGCATACAACAGTACCAGAGAATTATATGCACATCCAAAGTATGGAGCAATGCTTCCCTGGAAGGACATGCTCTGGAAAACAAACAGGTAGTTGGATGGATTGATTTAGGGTAAACTCAAACACCACAGGAAGAAAATTAGTACACAGAGAACCTGGCTTTGTGGAAAATCAAATAGGGCTGCTCACACATGAGCACCTGCAGCTCTGAAATTCGAGCAGAAGTAATAGGAACTAAAAATAATGCTTTCCATGACAGAGCGTAGCTCGCAAGATATGGGTGGATCAAAAGGATGTGAAGTCAGCTTCTCTAGCATAAAATTGAGGTCCCAAGCTGGGACTGGGTTATGACTAGGAGGCCTCAAGTAAAGAATGCTTCTCAAACAAAAGTACAGGCCACATCCAGATGGGCCACTATATGGCCATCACTAGGCACATGAAAGGCTAAAATAGCAGACAGGTGCACCTCGATAGAGGAATACTGGAGTCCTACATCCAATCCAGTGAGGACAGGAGATGCTCTAGAACTTGATTAACTGGACAAGAAAAAAGGTCTAGGTGGTGGGAAGCAGCCCATATAGCAAAACACTTCCACTTCATAGAGTAAGCAGCCCTGGTGGAAGGTTTTCTGGCAGCCACCAGGACAGACACTTTGAGATGCCCTGAACTGAACAATGGCTATGTCCTCGAGAGCCATGCATGCAGCTGGAGGAACTTGAGGTCCGGGTGGACCAGGACCCCCTGAGCCTGTGTCAATAGGTTCTGGCAAAGGGGCAGGGGGACTGGAGGTTCCACAGCCAGTCGTTGCACAAATGAAAACCATATCTGACAAGGCCAGAATGGAGCCACCAGAATGAGAATGGCCCCCTACTATCTGCAGCTTGAAAAGCACCCTCTGTATCACAGCAAAAGGGAGGGAAGGCATATAGAAACCTCCCTTTCCAGGAGAGGAACACCACGTCTAGCCAGAAAACTCCAGGCTCTGGACTGAGTGAGCAGAAATGTGGCAGTTTTGCATTGAGTGGGGATGCAAAAAAGGTCCAGCTCTGGATGTCACTTGCTGAACAGGTCTTCAGCAACAGAGGTCAGCAGTTTCCATTCATACATTTTGGACTGTGGCTGTCCGCCAAAGTGTTTTGGGCATCAGACAGGTGGACAGCTGACGTTTCTAAATGGTGATCAAGAGCCCAGTACCACAGCCTCATTGCCCAACGACAGATGGGGTAGGAATGAGTCCCCCCCCCTTGCTCGTTGATGTAATAGACTATACTGAGATTGTCCAACTGTACCAGTAGGAGGCCCACAGTGAGATGGTTTGGAAAGGCTTGTAAGGCATACAGAACTGTCCTCATTTTTAAGATGTTTATGTGAAGGCGAGTCTCCCACTGGGACTAGAGGCTGTGGGTCTGATAAGGAGCTAGGTGGGCTTCCCAACTCAGACCTGAAGCATCCGTGGTGCGGATTTGGTGAGTAGTGGTAATAAGGAAGGTAAGCCATTTTATGAGATTGGCTGGGTTCATCCACCAGTGAATCACTCTGCCGGACTGCAGAGCAGACAAGGATCAGCTGGTCTAGATCATCTGAGCACTGATCCCACTGGACTCAGAGGGTCCACTCTGGGATCCTCATGTGAAGCCTGGCCAAATAGCCTTAGCCATTAAGCCTGGTAGCCTCATGAATGTGCTGACTGGGACATACCGGCTCTGAGCCACTTCCTGGGCAATGATCTCCCCCCGGACACTTCTGGAAAGTGGCCGTTTATGGCTCAGTATGTTTCTTCTAGTGAAACTTTTGAAATAAGTGAGGCGGTCTGCCCTATCTTGGGAAGAAAGGCCTTGCCCCGAGTGGAGTCCCAGAACCACTTTCATGTATTGCAACCTCTGGGAAAGCATCAGCATAGACTTGGGCCAACTGACAATGATGCCCAAGGATGGGAACAACTGCAGGGTATGCTCTAGAGTAAACAGCAGGAGCTCCTTGGACTTGTCCAAGTGTGGGAACACAGAGTACTTCATGCCAGAGGGCTGCTGCTACAGCTGCCAAGCACTTGGTAAATACCTGAGGCACAGAGCAGATAAGCCAAAGAGCAATACTCTGAACTGGTAATGCTCCTCCTGGAACAGGAACCCCAGATACCACCCGAGAGGGGAGCGTAAATCATGATATGTAGATAGTCATTATGCATATCAAGGAGCATAGTCAATTGTCCTGCTTGAGCAAAGGAAGAAAGCCATTCAGAGTGACCTTCCAGAACTTTTTATATTGGATTGAAAGGTTCAGTTCCTTGAGGTCTAGAATGGGCATTAAGTCCCATGGTTCCTGGGAACTAGGAAGAACCAGAAGTAGAACCCCCTGTTCCTTTGATGCCAGTGCACTGGTTTTATGGCCCTTTTGCCCAGAAAAGTGAGCACCTACTCCCTGAGAACTTATGTGTGGTCTGGAGGATAAGAGGTGGGTACTGGAAGGGGGGAAACAACATCTGGAGGCTATTCTAGAAGCTCTAGAGCATGGCTCTTTAAATTATCTGCAGGATCCAAGCATCTGTTGTAATGGTTCTCCAATGGGGCAGATGGCGAGAACCAGCCTCTGATCACCACTTACTGGCTTGGAACAGGGGGGGGGGGGAGGTCTGGAAAGGGGTCAGAGGAAGACTAAACCTGTAGCTGGGGCCATTCCTCCTCTGGAGTGCTTAGCAGAGGAATCAGTGGTCTAGGGGGAAGTCAAGGAAAATCCGGCCCCGCTCTTGCCCTGGATCTTTGTTCTAGAACCTAGCTTGAGAGAGACCTTATGAAAGTTGGGCCACACCTTTTGCTGGACATCAGCTGCAAAGCCAGAGACTCCAAGCCAGGAATGCCTCCCAAAGCAAATGCCAGAGGCAGCTGCCCCGACAGTAATATCAGCAATATCATAAGTGGCTCTGAGAAGATGCTAACTGCAGAGGCCTGGAGAATTTTAAGAAGCTCTTGTCTCTGGGAACCATCAGGAAGGGCCTGAGCAGCAGCCTTGCCCTTCCTTCAGAGGGGCTTCTGCTATTTGATCAAGTTAGCCAAGTAGCTGGCAGTCCTAAGGCCCAAAGTGGCAGAGGTAAAAAAAAAAAAAGTCCTCCTGGCTGCATAAAAGGGCAGCCCCTGAGGTGCCTCGTAAAGCTCAGTCTTTCTGGACATGGCAGGTACCAGGTGAGGTCTCTGCCAGACAGCAGTGGCAACATCATTCAGTACTGGAAGAAGAGTAGGAATAACCTTGGGTGGAGATTCAGGAATCTCCAAGAAATCCACCAGATTCCTCCTGGTGACATTCGCTTCCTCAGTCTGGATCCCCATAGTGGAGGAGAGCTGCTTCATGATACTGAAGAAAGAGGGGTACTTTGCAGGGGGGGCTGTGGGTGTATTTAACTGAGGCCTCACTCCTGGAGGAGACAGTAGACCCATCAGGAGTCAAATTCAAGATCTTACTCAGGGAAGATGATATCAGGGTTGTATTCCTCCTTGATGTCAGTCTGTTCTACAGGAGGGACCATCAGCTGGAGTACATGACGACTCTATAGATTGTGGAGTGGATGGGTCGAACTGGCGTTTATGCGGAGGCAGCACCCAATGATGCTGGTGATGAGGGCCAGGCCATGGAACAAACTGTTATATGAAAGTTCAGGTAATGAATGAAAGAATAGCATTAAGGTTGACAGCAGGATAAGGAAGCGTTGTTGACACAAGTACCAGAGAGGGTGCAGGACCCAGCTCTGATAAACCACCACTAACCATGGTAGAGGCGGTGGGGCCCATTGCCTGCAGACCTCAAGATTCAAGAAGTCTCTATGGTGGGGCTGGGGCCAATTACCCCACCACAGCCCTGAGAAGGCTGAGGGAACCATACTCTGTGGGGCCTGATAGAAGCAGAAGCCTGCATGAAGTGAGGCATCAACACTGAAAAAGTCAGAGTGATCCCAGGAGAAAAGGAGGAAGAATCCAATGGGGGACAGAGATTGTAATCGGGGAGGGGGGGGAACCTTAGGCTGGTCCTGGTTCTGTCAAGAGCATTTCCCAAAAGACTTCTCCTGGGCCTTGGTGGCCTGAGAGCCTGAAGAGGATGCCAGTGACTGGGTTTACCGGGGTGGAAGACCCTGCTCTCCACTGGCTGCCTGTTGCTCCATGAGGAACTTCTGCAAGGCTTTTTGTTTGGCACTGGATTGAACAGTTACCAACAAGAGCGCTCATGCAAGCAGATGATTCACAGGACAAAGTTTCAGACAGAGCAGATAGTCACAGAACTCACCACCCAGTGCTGCAAACAAAACTGCTGTCTACCCAAAATTATGGTGGATATAATTCAGAAGTCTTTACTCAAGGAATATGCAACTTCAACACCACCTCCACTGGGGTGAACAAAAGTATGATGTTTCACCAATAGGCTTTGTCAAAGTATGCCCTCTAGAGCCTCACTATTAAATACACATAATGGGATTACTTAAAGATTTAAAGTGACAGTGCATCAATATAATTCATAACTTCTTCAAACATATGTGCAAACATAACAGAAAATGGTGCATTCTTGTGCAGTTAAATATTTAAAACCAGGCTAACCAGGTCATTTATTTAATCAACACTATATTTATGATGCTAAATCTTTTAAACTGTATCTGTGTTTGGATTTATGTAGACTATCACAGAGTCCAACTGACTAATTCAGTTCCTGGTTTCAAACAATCTGAGCACAGCAGCATATCACATTCCTGTGTATATTTTATGTAGATACATTTCTATTCTCAGTTTCTTATTCCCGGTACCTTCAAAAGAAGTCGTACCTTACAAGAACATTACGGGGGAGAGGAGTGGAAAGGAGTACTGGGGAAAGGGGAAGGACTGTATGGAACAGCATCGTTCTTGGACAAGGTATCCCTTCTTTGTTATGAGGTTCCTTCAGGGTGGATCATTTTTACCACAGGTGTACAGAAGTTTGATGGAACCTAAAAAGAAAATAGGAAACTGTCCTAAATATATGCCTCCAAGTAATGAAGTGGTCAAGACATTTGACAGGGCATGTGAGAATTTAATATGTTTTAACAAAACGAGAAGGCTAAGTATATTAATACTGAGAGAAGCAGCAGCAGCTTTAAAAAAAACTTGAATAGTCTAAAGACTGATTAAACCTGCAGACAAGGGTGGGTCTACTGTAATAATGTCTACTAAACAATATACATGTAACCCCCCTGCAAATGGGGGTTCCCAAAAGACTTCCAGGAGCTTGCTTGAATGCTCCAAGCCTGAATGGTGTTTGGCATTTAAGCCATTTATCAGTGAGTGTTTTTAGAACCTCTGGTACTGTCTCTTTAAGAGCTGTCTGCTTGCAGACATAATTAGTTTGTATGGGGGGGACTGTGTGTTTCTTTGATTGAGTACCACTCAAGCTGCTGCCAATTCACTTCATTTTGCAGTCACTAGGAGTGCAAAGGAACCTATCTGAAAGATGTAACTGTTTGCCAGAAATCATTTACAGTAATAATGAAATTACAGTTTGTCTAACCTGCTTTCTTTGCAGTCAGAACTGTGTCTGCTAGTTCCCCATTCTAGTTTTGAACTGCTGAACTGGACCAATCAGTGTGGGGTAAGCTAGCTCTAAAATGGTGCCTTGGACGAATCAGAACTTGGACTCATAATCTGAGCCAGCCACAAGAGGATTGTATGGGCAGTGACTCTGGGAGATGTAGTTTAGACTTCAGTGCCTTTTTGGACCAACAGCAGCAGTCTATTGTGGTGACAGCCAATCCAGTCAAGAACTGGGAGGAACTCAAAGGAAGTGCCCGTTTTGTCGGTTGGAGTTTCAGTTGAGCTTTGGCAGTGAAGAAGGAAGGAGCCCTGTGCTTTTCAGTGTCAGTTTTAGTCAAAAACGTGTGTAAGGCCCAGAGTTCCGGTCTGCAGCTTGTGTAACAGCTTGTTAGGACTGAATCCGTCCTGTGAAAGAATCAAAGGATCTCTGAAGAGTAGAAACCAGGCTCACCCTGTAGAAGACTGGAGGAATTGCTGAAAATTGCACTCTGTCTGTCAGGAACTGAATCTGCTGTGTGTTCTCCTGGGTATTGTGCAGTAGTTAGATCGGATACAGATGCAGCCTGCCTGGTATAGTGCTTTCTTTTATATGGATGTGTGAAGAGGTTTGTGTACCTCAAGTGAGCCCTGCTGACATTGAAGGACCCTATCTTATTTGGAGGTCGGAGTACTAATTCAGGGTCGCCCCTGTTGAATTGCCATATTAAATCCAAATGGAATTACTGTACTGCTGACTGTTTAATTCTCCTTTTCTCTGTGTGAAAGGGCCCTACCAGCTGCCACTGGTTTGGACTAGCCACTAGGCTTGGGTACCCAGGGACAGTAACTGATAGGGATAGGCCTGTGCACAGAGCCATAGGTAGAATTATTAGAGTGATAAGCTAATTAACCTGATTTCCCCTGTCCTTGTTATATCCCCTAAATAAATCAGAGCTGCTTGTTTCAGCAAAGTTAAACTGCCTGAGGTATTTGTCTATGTTAAGTACTGTACTGTGATTGCTGCACTGTATCTCATTTCACAGGAGGTCCCAGTGCCGGAACCAGACCTGGGGTAAGTGTATACTGTGAAGGTAATTCTGATATATTGTGTGGGCCACTAGTGGGAAGAAAGGGGGGTTGCAGTGTCCCAGAGGGCTGTGACCAAGTTAGTTTAACTATTGCAAACCCTGACCTCTGGGTGGAGGCACCCGCCATTGGATCCAGGCCCCTCAACCTGTTAGTGGCAAATCAGGCAGGGGTAGTAGCCCCTGGGATAGCGCCATCTAGGGGTTACATACAGATGAAGTATATAGACAGCTAAGTGATGCGACATTCTACCTAACTTAAATGTGATCCAGTGTTAGAATATAAAATGGGAGAGTGATACGTTTTTATTGGATTCCATGACTGCAGATAGTATTACACACCAGGAGATGGAGTCCCTCACGGTCAATAGCCCTATAAAAAGCAAGTATATACATACTTCAAGATCCACAAAAGTCTGAAAAATCCTCCTGGCAGGCCCATCGTAGCAGGCATTGGCTCTCTTACTGAGCCTTTGTCTATGTACTGTATGTGGATGCCTATATTAAATAATATGTAAGAACATTGCCATCTTACATTAAAGACACTACAAAATGCTTGAAATTTTGGGGAAATGGAAACTGAACAGGGCTGGTATCTTGTCTCCATGGACATTACAGCACAGTATACCAATATCCCCCATGAGGGGGGTTGGATGCCTTGGAATAATGGTTAAATCAGGACCCCAATGTAAGTGAGCAGAAAAAACATTTTCTGTTAGAAAGTACAGAACATGTTCTTACTAAAAATTCCTTCATGTTCCAGGGTTAACATTTTCTACAGACTAAGGGGACGGCAATGGGAGCTACTTTTGCTCCCAATTATGCCAACCTTTATTTGGGCAAGTGGGAAAACAACAGTCTATGACACAGATGTCAGTCCTACTATGAAAAGGATTGACATCTGGCGTCACTTTATAGAAGATATATTCATGGTGGGGAAGGGCACACTGGACAAGTTGGATGATTTTGTACAGTACTTAGAGGAGAGTAATGTGAATTTAAAATTCAGCTCAGCAGAGCCTTGAGTCAGTTTCTTTTTTGGACCTTAAGAGTCATGAAACAATTGGATGGGTCTCTGCATACTAGCCTCTTTAGGAAAGAGACTGATCGAAATTCTCTTCTCCACTCATCCAGCTGCCATCCAAGACACATTGTGGATAATATTCCCAAAGACCAACTGATGAGAATCATAGGAACTGTACCCAGGATGCAAACTATATGGCCCTGGGTACAGAAATGTGCACACGCTTGTGATAGGGGTTATAACATTAATTTGTTACAGGCAGCATTTGAGGAGGTATTCACCACTTCAAGAGAAGCCTTGATGCAGAAGAGACCTAGTAATTCAGGAGATGGAATGAGATTTCCAATTTTGAGGGATTCTGGCAAGAGTAATCAGATAATTAACCAAAACTGGGGTATTCTGGAGAATGAACCTCTCTCCTAAGAGAATACACTGCAGCGTGACCTTTAATGGTCTACAGGAGAGATAGTAATAAAGGATCGATTGATTCATAGTTATCAAGCCAGAAATACAATAGTAAATGAGAGCAGTGGTAATTGGCTGCCTCCCTCTGCCCCATGGAAACTATTCATGTGGCAACTGCAAATTTTGCCCACTCATTTTGAAAATAGACTTTCCACACACATAATAGCAAAGAGACACATGAAGTATATGATTTTTTTTTTTTTTTTTTTTTAATTGTACCACTGACAATATAGTATACTTAGCCACTTGTATGTGTGATTGCTTTTATGTGGAAAAGACAGAGACCACTTAAATTTAGAATTGGTGAACACCAGCGAGCAATTTTAAATGGTGACATGAAAAATGCTTTGGCTAAACATGTGAAAACTAGTAATAACAGTGAACATAAATGTAAGTACTGTGCTATTGAGAAAGTGAAATTGGGACCAAGGGGTGGAATTCTAGAAGATAAATTACTATACAGAGAGTCTTTTTGAATTTTGTCACGCTGGCATTGGCAGTGGTGGACGTGGAGAGGCATAGCGCTGTGAGTTTGTTAATGTGTCCCAAAAGGTAATTTTGCACAGCAAGTACGCCACTGTGTGGCAGAGCTGTGGAAATGCGTTTTGGGCAGGCTGTGGCAAATGGCAGCTGGACTGTTGATAATGAGGTATGCACAAATGCCAGTGGTGAAAATGTGGCATGAAAATATTGCAGATTGACAAAGTTACAAGGGTGCATGGAAACTGCGCAATGCACACTTGCAACACAATCATTGTCTGAACTTTCTCCACCAAATTTTCAACATAAGCATTTTAGGACCTCTGCTGATGAATAGTGTCACTGTCATTTCCTGAAAGTGTCCTGAAAAGGGATTTCGCACAGTGACTGTGCAATTCTGCACTGGACATGCGAAAATGCACTTCAGCCAGCTGTACTGTTCATAAGGAGGTATGGAAAAATGGCAATGATGAACAGCTGGAGTGAAAGTATTACAAATTCACAAAGTCACGAGCTTGCATGCAAACTGCGCAACATGCACTCGTAAAACACTCATTGTATTGACTTTCGTCTCTAAATTTTCAACAAAGGCATTTTAGGACATCTGCTCATGAACAGTGTCACTGGCATTTTCATAATGCGTCTCTAACATGGGCTTTCCACAGCGACCGCGTTATCGTGCGCCGGAACTGCGAAAACAGATTTTGGTCAGGATATGAAAAATGACAGCTGTACTGTTCATTAGGAGGTGTAGAACAATGGCACTGTTGAAAATGTGGAGTAAAAATATAAGTTTGCGAACTTACAAGCGTGCGTTCAAACTGCACAACGCACGCTCGTAACAGTCATTTTATGGAGCACTGACACCAAATTTTCAGCACAGGCATAGGACCTCTGCTCATGAACAGTGTCACTGTCAGTTTCGTAATGTGTCCCGAACAGTGATTTATTTGTGACCGCTTATTCTAGCAGAAATGCGAACATACATTCGGCAAGGATGTGAAAAATGACAGCTATACGATTCACAAGAAAGGTGTGGTAAAATATCAATGTTGAGAATGTGGGCGTGAAAATATTACCGTCGCTAACTACGAGCATGCATTGCACAGTTACTACATGCTGTCGTAAAGTGTAATTTTGATTTTCCCACAAACTTGCAACATAAGCTTTTTGAGAGATCCTTTCATGAACAGTGGCACTGTCATTTGTTACTTGGTCCCGAAAGGTGATTCTGCACAGTGACTGCGAAATCACCTTAGGGACTGAATAATCTATGACAGTGTAATTCATGAGAAGGGTCCCAAAACCCCATATTGAAAATTTAGGGCCAAAATTTGCAAAAGTGCTCGAGATATGCATTAAAGTGGAAAAAGCCCTATTCATTCCATTATACAGCTTACGGCATTTCTTCAGTTCGCGGTCGGCTTTGAAGAGTGCAGGCGTGTTCCCGGTCACAGAAGATCACCACTCCGGACTCCATGAGTAAGTAGGGGAGTGAGGAGGCAGGGTGCGCAGTGGGTGAGTGCGGGTGGGAGGGGCATTGAGACTACGGACTGTTCATTTTACAGAGGAAAAAAAAAACATTGGGTGACTTTTTGCAGGATTTGGCACACTGGTGGGCTCCCAGTGTACACCTAACTTTTAGAGATGTCATGGCCGGAAGTTGGGCACCTCATCCAGGCGCACAACAAGGGGAGGAAGTAATGCCGGCGGGGTTGGGCACTCCCGTTGGCACACAAAGCGAGGCACGGGCCGAGGGGTTGGGCTTGTGGCATTCAACAATTGGGAGCAGTTTATGCCAATTAGGAGTGGCTCCCGTTGGCACACAAAGGGGGGTTAACCAACAGTGGGATTGGGCACCTCGAAGTCGGCGTATTAGTTACGCTGCTCGCCACGACCATGCACATAATGGAAGCGAGCACGGAAAGAAAGGACCGCTGGTATGACTAGCTTTGCTTGGATTGCAGAAGGACCTTTTTCTTAGGCGTACTTAGCCACGTGTATGCGTAGTGTGGTGCTGTACATACGCCCGATTAGAATCTGGGACACACCCTGACGCGTGCCTGCATTCCCAACCGTGGCCCCGCCTCAAAGCTGCAGTAAGTCCACGATGTTGGCTGCAAGCGCCAACATAAAAATGAGCTTCCTTTTCCTTTCTCCCTCTCCTCCCTTTCCCCCCTTCCTCCTCCACCTTCATTCTATTTTATTACTGTTTCTCCACAGCGCTGCAAAAACAAACATGTTTTTAATGTACTTTATTCTTAGTGTAAATATGTAGTATTTGGGCATTGAGATTATGTAGTTCAGTATTATGCACTTTAGAGCTATTAATGGCTAGTACTTTATTGAGCACTGCATGCCTTTAAGGAACTGTGTAAGACATGTAATACGATTGGTCCTTACCTCCTGATGATGCACAAGGAAGTGTGAAACTGTTAGAGGTGCCACACGACTGCTGTTGTGTTTTTGGTGGCCTGGTTTTAATTACAGTAATAAAGTATCGCTTTTGTAAGTTCCGAGGAGTGCCGGTAATGGTTTGTCTTTTATCATTGGATTTACAGTGCACCTTCTATCATGGGTAACTAGCTGTTTTGTCCTTTTGAAACTCATAAGGACCTATTAGTCTATCAAAAAGCTAAATTTTAACATTTCAGACCCTTTTCCTGACATATGGGTACCAGTCACAACTGAAGGTAGCCCCTGACCGCCCCCCTCCACATAGAGAGCTGCGCTGTTTGGACCCCAAAGCCAGAGCCGACCCACACACAACTGAAGGTACAGACCTGCCTTGCACTGCCAGCCAGCTTTCTGCCTTGGACTTAGAGCAGCCAAAATCAGTTTAAAGTGGTGCCAATCTAAACTCTGAATTTTTTTTCCCTGATCCTACTTCGGATCATGATCTGCTGCTACCTCCTGCATTAGTTTGGGATCACAGCTCTTCTTCCTGCAGTTGGTTATTTTGATCAAATTTTCTAGCCAGATACCAAATTTAGATCTAATCTGCTACTTTTAAGGATCACTGTTACTATCGGGGCAAAGTGCCAATTTCAGAACCTATGGGTGTATACTCATTTTTGAGCCTATTTTTGTTAATGTTAGTCCATCTGCTGCTCTTAGTGTTCTACTGATTTGTGATTATGCCACTTGTTCTCTCTCTGCCAAAGTTTTCAGTTTGCTTGTTTGACCATCATAGAGATTACTGTTAATTTGATCAAATTTCCAACCAAGTGCTCTTTGCCCAAGTAATACTGCATGTTTTTGATCACAGGTCTGCATCTTACTATGCTACGTGTTTATTGTTGCCTACTCTTATAGACTTTCTTCTCTCATCATCCTAATATTCTTGTTCATTCTCTAATCCTCCACTGCACCACCATCTTTTTTCTTTTCCCCCTCAGACCACTATGAGCTGTCCTCACCTCAGTCTCAGGCCGACCCCCTGCTGCCTGATCTACTCCCCCCCCCTCCCCCCGAATTTGTCCAGATCTCTGCACAGACTCTCTTCATATTAACTGCTTCTACTTCCCTGGAGCCCTCTTGCTCATGCCTCTCCCATGTCCGCCTCCTTTCTCTCCATGTGGCTAATCCTCAGACCGCCTTCGTTTTACTAGCCTATGTAATCTTCTCCCCGTCCTTCCTCTTCAGGTAGCCCCTGACCAGGCTGCCTCCCACGCTCAGCTGGACAGTCTGGACCCCGCAGCTGAAGCCGACCCACCCACAACTGTAGGTATGGACCCACCTTCACCGCCAACCAGCCAGCTTTCTGCCTCGGACTCTGGTGCCACTTTTAACTGATTTTGGCTGCTCTGTCTGAAGGCTGAATTCCCCATCCTACTTTTGGATCATTCTCTGTTGCTGCTTCCTGTATTTTAGTTTGGGATCGCAGCTCTCCTTCCTGCAGACAGTTTCATCAGAATTATCGCCCAGCCATCCCGCCTCTGGCACTCTTTAAATACCCTTTCTTACAGCTGAACTCCACCCCGTGTTATCACTTAGCCAGTCAGGGACCTCGATAACAACTTGATTGGGCATCACAGCTACCTGGCAACTCAGTGCCCCTGGAACCTTGCAAGCTCAGTTTCACTAATTCCTCATCTCTTCACCCCTGATGCTCCCCTTGCTGCCTACTCCAGCCTCCCCTTTTTGCTACAAAATAGAATCCCCTACTAGTTGCAGCTATCTGATATTCTTCTGGCAGTGCATTCTCCCTTTCCTTAACCACTGGCATCCTTGTTTCAGTCACCTGGCTGTCTCCTAATCTGTTCACTGGCTTCTCACTCCACCATCCTTTTCTTTTACTGGTGCATCTGCTGCTGCTGCTCTCCTGCCTTTCCCCTAGGGGTTCCATTCCCACAACCCACATCTGCCAAGAACTCCTCATCACATCTCAGGTAGGCACTCTGTTGCACCTCTACTCCAAATCCATTGTGCCCAAGCAAAGTCAAGCTACACACCTTGTTGGGGCTCAAATCTTACTTTTATTCTGCAAATGACTATGCTGGGGCTCTAATCTTGCTATTAACTACCAATTACTGCACCATCTCACAGGGAGGCCCTCCTTTTTTCTGTCCCTTAACTACCCCCTGCCACAATGAATCCTCTTTTCCTGTCTGATGTGGTTGCCTCTCTGACAGGCTCCCTCCTGATGGTTTACCTGTCTGCGTTTGCACTTTCTCTTGACCAGACTGACGACCTCTACTTCACTATGGGCAGATGCATTCCTAGCCCCCCCCCCCTCCAAATTCTGCTCGGTGGGAGTTGACCCCTCTCGGCACCCTCTCTCTCTCAGCTTCCTCACCAACCTTGAGTGCCGCTCAACTTAGTTCCTCCTTAACCCCCCTCTCCACTTTTCTCCTGGTCACTGTGCCCCTATAGCCTTCTTCTCTCCTGCTTCTACTGGCAGGAGACATTGAAGCCAACCCGGTCCTGTACAATCCACCTTACATCTGTAGATGCCTCCTGGGTAAATCCCATGGGCTAAAATTGCCCATATAGAATGTCTTCAGTCTCCTGCAAAATACAGACATAGAAGCCTGGGTTTCCCTATACAAACTCCACATCCTCTGCCTCACGGAGACCTGGCTGAAACCACAGCACCAAGACACCATGTTTCAATTGGCTGGGTACCCCTCCTGCATAAGGACCGTCTAGGCAAAGGGAAAGGTGGGGATGCTGCCATTTTGTCAGGGAGCTCTCGGCCTCCTCATTCTCTGCTCAGACAATGCCTCCCCAGTGACTGGCTCTTGGAAGCTACACTGGGCTCCACAAAAAATATAACACTTTTCCTGGGCTGCTGCTATAACTCTCCTAATGGGGGCACAGATGGCCTCTGCAGTTTCCTAGCTGGATTTGGATCACTCTCCCCTACCAGAGAATCCATCCTCCTTGAAGATTTCAACCTAAACTGGCTCAGCACCCATGAACTGGATGACAATCTTCTAAATCAGTACAACCTGGTGAAATAATTCACTCCCTACTCGTCTCACCCATACCTCAAACCATACACTCCTCGACTGGGTGAATACCAACTGTAGAGATAGTCACCCTTACTGGCACTCTATCCAACTCCATAAGTGATCACTACCCCACTGACCTCATTTTGTCCTCCAAAGCCTCTTCTCCCCCCCCCTCAGTTGCCCCACTTCTCATCTCTTCGAAGAAATCAGGGCCATCAACCAGTGGGACCCACACCCACCCACCCACCCACACCTCCACCCTCTCCATTCACCTAAGTTCCCCTAATGGCCCACTGACTGATGCCTTGGCAGTCAAAGTGTTCAACATAAAGCTCTCAGACTTGTCGGCTCTCCACCACAATCTTCCTTTCCTGGGACACTGCTTTTCCACCTGGCTTCCTAATCCACTCCCTACTAATGCCCCCCCCACCCTCTTTTACCTCGACCATCTCCACTAAGGTCACAGCCACTCTGCTAAAGAGGCTACCAAACCGGGGAAGCCCAGGCTCCAGCCTCTCCAGTGTCTTTCTGAAGATCATTTCCCCTCTCATTTGCAAGCCTCTCACCTTTATCTTTAATCTTGCCCTATCCACCACCACCATGCCAAACACATACAAATCTACTAGAATAGATCCCTTCTTTAAATCCAGTAACCCCCCACATTTCTGATGACTACAAGCCTATATCCATCCTCCCTCGCCTAAGCAAACCACTGGAGAGGATCGTCCAACAACTGAGTACATAGTTGCATAAGAGGTTGTGTTTAGCCAACAGCATGGCTTCCGCAAGCTTCACAGTACCTAGACTGCCCTGGCTCATCTCAGACCACATCCCCTCCAACATGGACCATGGATGTGCCACAGGTGCCACCTTTGTTGATCAAAAGCATTTAACATGGTCAACCACTCCCTACTCCCGTCAAAATTATCCATTCTCTGTTGCTCTGTGGAGATCACTGGCTGGTTTCAAAGCTACCTCTCAGGACACTCCCAAATCAGTTTGCATTGGTACCACCACCACCACCACCACCACCACCACCACCACCACCACCACCACCTCCTCTCCTCTCTTGCAGCTTACCACAGGTGCTCCCCAGGGCTCCATCTTGGGCCTCCTGCTTTTCTCCCTGTTAGTCACACTCTCCACTGACAGCTTTACCTGCAACTCCCTAATCTATGCAGACGACCTTGTCATTTGCAATAGTGACAGATCTCTCTTGTATTTCCTAAGTTTTCTCCCAGAACTACTGTGCTGCTTATAACCACTGGTTCTCTTCCAGTCTGTTGCTGGTAAACTAAGAAAATCAAGGCTATGCTCTTTGGGTTGAAACCTTTCCTTACTAAATCCCTCAACACCAACTCTTCTCTCCTCCTACACTCCCTGGTGGCACCGCCTAAAAAGTCTCATCCTTTAAATATCTTGGGGTAACACTCTACCCCTCTCTCACTTAAGGATTACAAACAACTTGGTCTGTAGGGTTAACATGAAGCTGGGAGCGGCCTATCTTATCAAGCTCTTCCTCACCAAGGAGGCTAGCTTTGCTATCACTGGTAACCTCCCCCCATCTTTGGTTACTGCTCTCCAATCTACTCCAGAGTCTCAACCACCCTCCTGATGAGGTTATCAGTAGCTTACAACAGTGCTTGTCACTTCGCTCCAGCGGTCCCCTACTCCACACACCACTCAACCTTTATAACACACTTGGTTGGCTATCCTTACATGGTCATTTTGACTACTCTCTCGCCCGTTTCCTGGATGCCACCTTTAGATGTGAAGACTCTTCTCTTGCTACTGTCTTCAATATCAGGACCTGCACTCTCAGGTATGACAACCCCTGTGATCCCCAGAACCTCCACCAATGTGGGCAGGAAAGCCCTCTCCATTGCGGCCCCCTCACTGTGGAACAGGCTATCTGCATTCCTGCGAATTTCAAATACTCACCATACTTTTAAATTAAACTTCAAATCCTGGCTTTTGAACAGAGGTCAATGTAACTGCAACACCTGCTAATACCTTCTCCGTCCTCCCCAACATTCCCCCCCCCATCCCCTACTCTCTCTCCCTGCTTTGCTGGCTATGCCAGGCTGAGGCATGGCATCCCTGTACCCCTATCTGCTATGTTGCATTGTATATATTCTCCATTTTTTGGACTGACTGAAGTTATTATTGAACCTTGAACCCACCATTGTAAACCTGCCATGTCACTATTTCAAATGTAACCATGTTATTGTACTATATACTGTATTTATTTCTCCCTAGTGCCTTGTGGACTGGGTTGCGCCTGTAAACGGTCCTCTGGACCACTGCACCTACCCAGTTATCAAAAGACAAATACCGTAAAATGAGCAAATATAGATCCATAAATGTCCCCTTTTGTTAAGGAAGTTCCCTATCCCCTCCATGTGGGCCCAGGCATACTTGTTCTATGCCTATTAATTTTACATCATGCTCTGCTGTCATGCAGGTTGCCCATGTAATAGATGCAAATGTTGCAGCTACATCAAGCCTACCAGTGAGTTTAGAAACCCCTACGAAAACAGTCTCATTAAGATAGAGTAATTCATTAACTGTGATACCATGTGGGTAGTTTACTACTCGGAATGTCCGTGTGGGGTTTATTATGTAGGCCATACAAAAAGAAAGTTTAAAGAGGGTCCAGGAACATGTGTGAGCAATACTCCAAAAATGCCCAAAGTATGTATGGGCAACTCGCATGATGACAGCAGAACAGAGGAGCATGATGTAAAATTCATAGGCACAGAACAAGATTGCCTGGACCCATGTGGAGGGGAAAGGGCAACTTGCCCTTAAAAGGGAACATTTCTGAAGCTATAGGACTGGTGCCCATATGTCAGAAAAGGGTCTGAATGATAAAACTGAGCTTGAACCATTTTTGATAGATTAATAGGTCATATTTTCTTTTAGGTTCCATCAAACTTGTGTACACGCGTGTTAAAATAAATGATCATCCACTCTGAAGGAACCTCATAACAAAGAAGGATGCCTTGTCCAAGAATGATTCTGTTCCCATACCAGTCCTTCCCTTTTCCCCAGTATTCCTTTCCTTGCTCTCTCCCCCCAATAGAAACAGACTGACAGCAGATAAGGACCACTTGGCCCACCCAGTCTGCCCATTTCCCTACCTACTGGATAAGCTGCAGATTCTAGTTAACCAACAGCCTACTGCCTGCAACCCCCCACTATAATTGCCTTATGTCTGTCCCATACATGTTTGAATTCCCCCACTGATTTAGACCCAATCACCTCATCAGGAAGGCTGCTCTATGTACCCACCACTCTCTCCATTAAAAAAAATTTCCTCACATTACCCCAGAGCCGTCACCCCTCTATCTTTAAATTGTGCCCCCTTGTTCTTGCACATCTCTTTTTCTTAAAGATGCTACCCTCCTGGACTTTGATTCCCTTGAGGTACTTGAACGTTTCATGTCCCCCCCGTCCCTCCTTTCATCAAGAGTATACACATTAAGCTCTGTCTCTTCATATGGTTTCTGCTGCAGACCCTGCACCATTTTAGTTGCCCTCCTCTGGACTACTCCATCCTGTCTATGTCCCCTGTAGATCAAGTCTCCAAAACTGCACACAGTACTCCAGATGGGGTCTCACCAACTGTCTGCATAGAGGGATAACCACTTCCTTTTTCTACTTGTGATGCCTTCCTATGCATCCCAGTATCCTGTGGCTCTCCTTACCGACTTTTCACATTACTTGCCCACCTTTAGGTCATCTGATATGACCACCCCAGGTCCCTTTCCATTATTATTGTTGTCAGTACCTCCTCTGCCATTGTGTACTCTTCTGGGTTTTGTTTCCCAGGTGCACTCCTTTGCATTGAATCCAAGTTGCCATATGTCTAACCATTCCTCCAACCTTGCCAAGTCCCTTCTCATCTTTTCTACCCCTCTTGTATATCAACTCTGTTACAGATCTTTGTCTCATCTGCAAAGAGGCATACCTTTCCCTCCAGACCCTCTGCAATGTCACCTATAAAGATGTTAAAGAGGACTGGACCCAGTACTGAGCCCTGAGGTACTCCACTAGTAACCCCCCTTTCTTCGGAATGTGTTCCATTCACTATTACCTTATGTGTCCTGTTGTGCAGCCAGTTTGCTACCCAGGCTACCACCCTGGGACCCACTCCCAGGCTGGCTAACTTGATTATTGATCTTTTGTGTGGGACTGTGTCAAATGCCTTGCTAAAGTCTAGGTAGGCCATATCCACAGCCCCTCCCTGGTCTATTACTTTGGTCAACCAGTCAAAGAAATCAATTAGATTCATCTGACATGACCTTCCTGCTGTGAATTCATGCTGCTTTGGGTCCTGTGCCCTGCTGGCTTCTAGGTACTCAATTCTTTCTTTCAGTATAGCCTAGAGGTTAGAGGAACGAGGTGTGAACGAGCTTGGTACATCCAGCAGACCAGACCAGAGTTTGATTCTCACAACCTCCACTTGCATACTGTGCGACTCTGAGCAAGTCACTTAAACGCCCAGTGCTCCCAGGTCACCCCTGAAAACAGGCACTTGTGCCTAGTGGGCTTTACCAGTTTACCAAAAGACTAAGAATAATAATAATAATTCCATCATTTTCCCTACCACTGAGGTCAAACTTACAGGTCTGTAGTTTCCTGCTTCTGCCTTGCTCCCACTTTTGTGAAGGGGAATCACATCTGCCCTCCTCCAGTCCTCATGTACCACCCCTTCCTGCCATGATTTGTTAAAAAGCGTGGTCAGTGGTGTCACTAGGTCCTCCCTTAGTTTTTAGGATTCTGGGGGTGTATCCCGTCAGGCCCCATTGCTTTGTCCACCTCAAGTTTTAGGTGTTCTTTCAGGACCCTCTCTTCTGTGAATGGACTGGTGTCCCTACCTACAGAGTGCTTCCATTGTCTGGTTTAGGTAACTCCTCCTCATCTTCTTTTGTGAATACTGAGCAAAAGTATTCATTCAATATCTCTGCCTTTTCACTGTCCCCTTGCCTACCTCCTCTCCTTTATTAATCTTCACTATCCCTCCCTTAACCTTTCTATGCTCCCTAATGTACCTATAAAAGGTTTTATCCCCCTTAACCGAGTTGGCCATTTTTTCCTCGGTTTGGGCCTTTGCTATTCTGACTGCCTTCCCCACTTCTTTCTGCTTTAATTGATACAGTTCCCTGTCGTGCTCCTTCTGCGATTCCTTATACTTTTTGAATGCAGCCTTTTTCTCCTTAACCTTCCCTGCCACCTCTTTTGCAACCATAGTGTATTTTTTACTCCGCTTTGTTTCACACAAAGGTTTGTTGCCTCTATAATGGCAGTTTTGATTTTTCTCCATTGTTCTTCTACCCCTCCTTTTTGGCCATTTGCTAGTGCATTCTTCAGGTATTCACCCACTTTGCCAAACTCAGCCCTTCTAAAGTCCAGTATCCTTGTTTTTGTATGGCTTATCGCCAAGGTTGTGCTCATTGTGAAGCACACTGTGCAGTGGTTGCTCGTTCCCAGATGTCTACTGACTTCTAAATTTGTGATCCTCTCTCCATTTGAGTGTACCAGGTCTAATATTGCTCCCTCCGAGTGGGTTCCAACACTAGCTGTCCAATGCCTGCCTCCTGTTCTTATAAGAACAATTTTTAAACTCTTCCATGTGTCTTCGGTCTGCGGAAGACACATGGAGAAGACAAAACTTAATATGTATAGCCTCGAGGAAAGGAGGAGAGGGGACATGATAGAAACTTTCAATTTCTATCATGGTGTCTTTTGTGTCAGCATGGCTCAGTTGGTAGCACATCCGCCTCTGGACCAGAAGGTCATGGGTTCTCGTCCCACACCGGGATTGGACTTGCACCTAAAAATTGCTGGCATCCGAGTGCAGTATTGGGGGGTGCTGTACTGCTGGGGTGTGCCGTCCTTCAGATGAGACGTTAAACAGAGGTCCCTTCTGCCCATCCTGGTGTTGTCCTGGTGGGTGTCCAGGTGGAAGTAAAAGAACCCAGGGCACTCTTCACAAAGAGTAGGAAGCATTCCCAGTGTTCTGGCCAACATTTCCCTTCCCATAAACCGGTTCATGCAATTACCCAGGCTGTGTGTGGGTGATGTGCGATATGGCCGCCACCACACATTCAGTCACTTCACTACCAGTCTAGCATTGCTTGTAAAGCGCTTTGGATGTATGAAAAGCGCTATATAAATAATTCTTCTTCTACCTCAAGAGAATCAACTAAGTCCAAGAGGGTAGCATCTTTCAAAAAAAGAGGTGTGCAAGAACAAGGGGGCGCAATTTGAAGATGGGGGGGCAGCTCAGAGGTAATTTAAGGAAGTATTTTTTCACAGAGAGGGTTGTGGATGCATGGAATGGCCTTCCAGAGGAGGTTGTGGAGTCAAACAGTGGTGGAATTCAAGCATGCATGGGACAGTCATAAGGCAATTCTAGGGGTGGGGGTAAGAAGTAGGCTGCTGGTTAACTAGGATCTGCAGCTTATCCATTAGGTAGGAAATGGGCAGACTGGGTTGCTAGCGGTCCTTATCTGCCATCAAAATCTATGTTTCTATGTAATACAACTCCCTTTGAAGGTGCTGGGAATAACATGAGAATAGAACTGTATATGTACATAAAATATACATTAGGACTGTAATATGCTGCTGTGCTCAGATTGTTTGAAACCATAGACTGAATTAAAAATCGGTTGGACTCTGCGATGGTTTACATAAAGCCAAGCACAGAGATGCAGTTTAAAAAAGATTTAGCATCTTCAGTAGAGTGTTGATTAAATAGCCTGGTTAGTCTGGTTTTAAATATTGAAATGCACAAGAATGCACCCCTATTTTCAGTTATGTTTGAAAAAGTTATGAATTACACTGATGCACTGTCACTTTAAATGTTTAAGTAAATCACATAGTGTGTATTTAATGGTGAGGCTCCGGGGGGGCGGCATAATTTGACAAAGCCTATTGGTGAAAATTCAGTTCCTTTTTTCACCTCAGTGGAGGTGGTGTGTTGTGAAGTTGCATATTCCTTGAGTAAACACTTCTGAATTTTATGCATCATAATTTGTGTGTACAGCAATTTGCGTTTTGCAGCACTGGGTGGAGAGTTCTGTGACTATCTGCCTCCGTGGTGAAGTTGAACTCAGGCAAACTCACGGGTGAGAACATTGTGGCTAGGATTAAGACAGCAGACACAGGTTGTGCTCCAGCAGTTTAAAAAATCTTTCCACATTGGCAGCAATGGAAAAGATCAACAAAGGAGTAGTTCTTGACATACAAAGGCAAAAGAATAATTAAGCTAAAGTGATTCAAAATCTACCACCAGAGAAAAAGGCAAGTATTTTGGCAGTCAAGTTTGAGTGTGTCCGAATGGTTGATGGTGGGAATGAACTGAGGAGGAATCAGAGATGCTCATGCTTATATACAGCATGCAAACGCCTGAGCCTAACATCTGTGTAGGTGGCCCCTATGACTGTTGCAGAAAAGCTTCCATGGGATCCTATTGCCTGATGGCCAAGTTCCATAGGTGTGACTGGATGACAGAGATATCCCCAAATATGATCTTTTCTATGATGCAACAGATATGTCACAAGTTGTGCAATTCCCTCATAACGCAAATCTTTGCAACTCCATGCCTTGGCCTTTATACAGCATTCATAAAAGGCATTCTACACCCTCAAAAATCAACTATAGGAGTTAAAGAGGACAGGAAATAACACTGGATGAGCACGCTGGTCAGTCGGCACCTATAGTCTCAGTGACACAATGTACTGATTTATAAAGTGATGTAAATTAAACAACCATGTTTGATGTTTTTGTTTTCAGTTGGTTTTAACAAAATAGCTGTTCATGTGTCATACCTGATTCAGTTTCCTTTTTGAGTCCGGATTTCAGAGCGTGCCTCAGAGTTCCATGACGTAAATGGTTGTGAAACAATGTCCTTTGTGTGAGCGCTGGCCACGTCAATCAGTGAACTGAACATTTGTCAGAGGAGGCTGAGATTTGATGCAAGGTCTGTATCTGTATTTATCAGAGGAATCTTTTAGGACAGATCTACCTATTGGTTGTTTGTCCACACGGCAGGTTATATGGTCTTGAAACCTGGTGACAGTAACTGACCCTACATCCCCACCACCCACAAAAACATTTGCCATAGCACAATGTTCTGTTAAATACTTCTAAAAGTGAAGTAGACAGATGTTTGTAGAAATTGTTCCACTAAATGCCAAGTTTAGATACTTGGATTTGTGCAGTTGTGTATGTTTCCCTAATCAGTTCCTGAAATCATTTGAAACTGTCACTGTCAATTACGGAGAATAATGGCACGAGAATCTGTCACAGACTGCACAGGGACATATTAAAAAAGTCTTTCACTGCTGTTGAAGTTTTATTATTTGTTTTCAAGGCATGCAACAAAATTTACCTACCCCAGGTTATGCTTTCTAATATGACATGTTTAGTTTGTATTTAGAATGTGTATTAGATGACAGTGGGTAAAAATAAAAACCTAAAGACTGCTGTAGAGTTTGCAGGATGCACTATGGGTATGTGAATGGGCAACACTTTCACGGTTTGTGCCCGCATACTGTAGAAAGCGATCATTTATCATCTGCACTAGTCGGATCATGTGACTGTGCAGCATAGATGGAACATGGGAGTAGCTTTGGTGGGTTGCGTGTTAGCTTTTGAAACATTTCTAATAGTCTGAATTTGTTGGACACTCCCCCCCCCCCAATAGGCAATGCAAGTCTAATCTTTGTTAACCAACATTCATTAATGTTAAAAACCCACACCTTATTAGAAGGGTCATTGAAATAAAGATAACTGTACATTATGCATGTGTGACTGTAAGGGGTGGGTGTGTGCCAGTGCGGGAGCAGGGTGGGACACGATACATAGGGGCAATTTCCTGAGTCTTTAGCTGAAAAAAAATAAAGTGTATGAGTGTCTTGCTGTCAGTACTATCCTTCCAACAGTTATTCAGTTAACATTGAAAACTCTCCTAAATTATGAAATCTTAAATGGCACAGACCGTAATTACGAAAGAATAGAAAACTCAACAAGCATCAAATACACATTTCACACCAGCTAACGAATGTTACACATCCCATGGATTCAGTCACCGGAATAGAAGCTGGCCGCCTACTGTGTTAATATGGTAATGGTGACTTTCTGATCACGCAAAGCAAATGCAATATGAACTTTAAACTGACTAAATGCCATAGCGTTGTGTGTAATTCAATACAATATTGTGCGACAAGTCAAATACCTGCTGCAAGTAAGCTGGATCTACCTATTTTGATAAAAGCAATGGCCCAATGAATTCAACACTTCAAATGGGAGTCGCAACTCAAATCACAGGGTTTTAAATAATTGATTAGCAGTTTTTTTCTTGGGGCTATACTAACTGTACAGAAAGCATTTATATAGGTTTTCTAGAAGTGTTATGTTTGTTAAACAGTGAGACAATTGCTATGTATTTTCACACTATTAGAACTTTAATGAGCAAAATGCTAATCAATTTTTAGAGTTAAATAAAACCCTGAATCAGATCAGAGGATTCAAGTACTATAGGTAAATCAAACTCTTCCCACGGACGCTGCTTGTAAATCTTGTGCTGACTGGACTCTCAAACTGCTGCATCACCTAATGACTTTAGGTGCTAGTTCAGTGACTCAAGACACTTAAGAATGTTGATTTACAGTCAGCCAACAGTATAAGCAAAAACTTGAAATATGACAAAACAGTAAAAAGCACATACAGAACTGTTTCACACGTGGCTATTTAGCATACACATCCATTTATAATGCTTAGAAGTCTGCACCAGAGGTTCCTGTCCCCTTTAAGTGTACCTGCATTACTGTAAGTAAAACTGGACTTTTAATATTTGTAGTTTCTGAATACATTAATTCTGTGGCAGTAACATCAATATGTTACAGTACAGGGGCCACAGGGCAAGCAGTGCAGTAGCATTCTACTAAAAAAGGAAAACTTAGGGTTTTCTGGAAGAAGGCAGGAAAGCCTACGGGTATCAGCTGGGTGTTGGCAGTCCCCAACCCATATCAGACAGTACCACTCTTAGTATACCAGTTTTTGTCATGGTTTTCTCCCTGGACCCTGGCACATACAAATGTGTATGTGGAGGCACACACAAATGTGTATGTGGAGGCACACACCAAGTACCAGCTCTGCCCCTTCCGCCCCACCCCTAGTTATTGCCATTGCTCCCTCCTGCCTACACTTCCCACTGGACCTCCATCCGTTGGGACCAAAACTACGAGGGGGCAACACCACCCTGGGAAGGGAGAGCTGTCTAGTGGCTGCTCAATCCTCCCTCCCTTCCCCTCCACTCCAGCTCCCCATGACCCGAGGTAATTCCCAGCTTGGGTTACCGTGTAGCATGAGGCAAAGCGCCACAGCACCTCAGCCTCGACACCAGGCCACCACTTTTCTTTATAAAGAAACACTATATGGGTATCAAAGTTTTTTCCTTGGGGCATCCCTGGACTTGATTATTGGAAAGAGGCTATTTCTTCTTTCTTGGGATGTCTTTCAATGTTAATTTTAGATCAGATTTGTTTGTTCTTCCAAAAAATATTTAAAATTTTGGACATTACGAACATCAAGGTACAAAAAAAGGACAATAAATACAAGAAGCAATCACATACAAAAATAGCAATTAATGTATTCATTTGGTAATTCTAATGGGGTTTTAAAATGCCTTTTCTTACATCTAATTACTGATGAGAAAAAATTAAAGCCTAATTTGGCATCTTTCACTGTCTCAGGATGGAGCAAGATAAATAGTGGATCATATTCCAAGTTTATCTTGTTAAAAATTTTAAGATCAGGTTTCTCCTCCTGTTAAATAGGGGCATTGAGTAACTATGTGTAACAATGTTTCATTAAACCCTCTGTTACAAGGGCATAAATTTATATTACAGTTTCGAAAACCTAGAATTAAAATATATATATTTTGAAATGATTAAACCAAATCTTGTCCACGTTACCTTACGAATTTGGGGGGTGCTAAAGGAAGGAGTAAATAATTTTCTATTAGAGAGTCAATTTTATTCTGTCCAAATCACAAGGCTCGTTTTTCACATCATATTAATTTTATTTATAAAAGGCGACTTTCTAAAACCAAGGCGCCTGTACAATACATAAAATAAATTATAAACAGACATATAAATTCTAACTGAAAGCAGTATAATAGCAGCATAACAAACAAATATTCACATCAATCAACAAAAGCCAGGTTAAAGAGAAGTTTTTAAAGCAATTTTAAAACTCTGGACGGTTAGGCAATCTCGTACCCGATGAGAGAGTTCGACAGGGATGGAGCAACAAAGCTAAATGCCCTTGCTCCAGATGTCTGTAAACGTACCCTGGGAACCTCTAGCAATCCCTCATCGGTGGATCGGAGGGGACAGTAGGGACAAAGGAGATCTTTCAGGTAAAACTGTCCCTGGTCGTGTAGGGCCTTAATGGTTAAAGCAACCTTAAAAGGTGATCCGCCACTGTATCGGCAGCCAGTGCAGACCGCGGAGCACAGGAGTCATATGACTGGCTCTTAAAGCACCAGTCAAAAGCCTGGCTGCCACGTTTTGCACCAGCTGCAAGCGGTGGATATCAACCCCCAGCAGCCCTAGGTAAAGGGCATTGCAGTAGTCAAGGTGGGAGGTAACGAAGGCGTGAACCAACGTTGGAAGATCATACGGAGGAACCAGAGGTTTCACCCAGGTGATATTTCTCAGATGGTAAAAAGTTTTTAACAACTGCTGACACCTGTGATTTTAGGGTCAGACAGTCAAACATAATGCCTAGGTTCCGCACACAGTCTGAGGTAGCTAGCTGGACACCTCCAAGCCACAAACCTGAAGGTAAACCTGCCAACACACCCGCTTCATGAAGACCCGGGTTCACAACCAAAACCTCAGTTTTTTCAGGGTTCAACCTTAGCCAGCTCACATTCATCCAGGCTTGAATTTCAGTCAGACAGCTGTTAGCACCAAGACAGCATCATCTTGTTCAGGGACAAAAGACATGTATAGCAGAGTATCTTCTGCACAGCAGTGAAAACTCAAGCCATACAGTCAAATAATTAGCCCAATGGCAGCATATACACTGCAAACAACATGGGCGGTAGAATGGATCCTCGGAACCCCACAGGGTAGGGAGAATGGAGCTGAGCTACAAACCCCAGACACCACCCTCAGAGTCCTACCCATGAGTAAGATCAAAACCATCTGAGGACAGTCCCCAACAGTCCACAGATAACCCCAGATGATCCAACAGCACTCCATGGTCCACAGTATCACATGCTGCAGAGATCAGGGCGACCAAAATGGAATTAGTCTTTCGATCTCTCACTGTCAGAAGGTCATTTAGTACCCAAACAAGAGCCATCTCAGTACTGAGCCCCTTCCTGAAACTGGGCTGGAGAGAATCAGATATTGTGACTGGTCAAATGGTTCTCCAGCTGTAAAGCCACCACCTTCTCAATAACCTTACCCAAAAAGGGAAGGTTAGAGACCGGCCTGTAGTTTGTAAGACAGTCGGGATCCAAGGAGGGCTTCTTAAGAGGCGGAACTGCGGCCTCCTTAAGTGAAGCTGGAAAAATTCCCCTCTCCAAGGATAACCAGACTATCTCAGCAAGTACTGGCACAATAACATCAATGCAGCCAAACACACACTTAGGGTCTGCGTCGAAACTACAGTTGGTAGGACGTAAAGTCTGGATAACCATCTCAATATCACTGATTGTAGGCCGGCCCAAGTCACACCACTCAAACTGGGAGTCAGACATCTCCGGCGACCACTGCTACTCCCCTAGAGAAGGGTCAGACGGCTATCAGACCTGATTGCAGCAACCTTATCTGCGAAGAATCTAGCAATCTCCTCCCGCCACTCTTGTGAAAAGGCATTTCTGGGCTGAAGACAGAGTGGACTGCACAGTCTGTCCACAGTCCAGAAAAGCTGAGCTGGTCGATTCTGCATGGCAGCAATTTCCCTGGACAGGAATTCTGCCTTCTTATGGGAAATTGTTGATTGAGGGACC
Organism: Neoceratodus forsteri; assembly: GCA_016271365.2. Classification (NCBI taxonomy): domain Eukaryota; kingdom Metazoa; phylum Chordata; order Ceratodontiformes; family Ceratodontidae; genus Neoceratodus; species Neoceratodus forsteri. The sequence continues at coordinate 665,703,558 of CM057452.1, forward strand.
AAATAATGGTCCATCAGACTAAGCCTGTCACACACAGGCCGGACCTCCGTCATCGCCTCTCTAGCTTTTGTCCAACTCTCAACTCCCTCAAGTCCTCAAACCATGGAGACCTAGGGTGAATGAAGAGTGGATGAACATGAACAGGAGCAATGAAATCCAGGGCCTCTGTCACCGCCTTATTATAGGCAGGTACAAGATCCCCTGGATCCACACATTCCCTCGGCATGCCCAGCACCGCCATCAGGCCATCTGGGGATACACCCCTCAAAGTGTGGTACTGGACCATCTCCATAATGGCAGACCTCTTAGGGAGGGCCTCAAAACTGAAGCTGATGGTATCTGACCACCCGACTGGTTCCAACACCAAGTCGGATATCTCCATCCCCAGGAGAAACACCAAGTCCAATGAATACCACCAATATGGGTTGAGGAGAAAACAACCTGTGTGAAACCCAGTAAACTCATTAACTGGAGGAAGTCTTGTCCAAACTGTGAGAGTTCATAGTCAACCCAAGCATTGAAATCCCCAAGGATCAGCCATCTATGGGGTCCCAATGTTAGGATGGTGATAAAGTCTGCAACTTCCCGCAGGAAAAAAACATTCCAGTCTCCTGGTGGACAGTAGATAAGAATCCTGCACCCCACACCCTTGCCCACGATGCATTCAAAGGAGTTGGTGGCTGCCACTGGAATTTCCCTCAGGTTCAGTTCGGATTTAAAACAAATGGCCACACCCCCGCCCCTATGATCGACCCTTGGGCAGCGTATCACCGAGTGCCAGGTGGAACAGCTGAAGCCAAAACAGGGCCAGCATTTCCATCCAACCAGGTCTCGTGATGCAAGCCAAGTTGACTGAATTTACAAGATCCCCAGTTATGGCAGACTTGTTTTTAGTCGACCAGGCATTGCATAACACCGCCCTAGTTAGATGAGCAGCGGTGAGAACCAAATTTCTTGTCTGCAATAGTAGAACCCTTGGTGATGGGGAACCAGGCAGGGAAAACCCCTTTCCTGGACCCATTTCGCTCCAGAGCGTCTCCTTGTCCCCGCAATCCCAATCTGCCCACTCCTCTCCATTCCCCCAACAGGCAGAGTCCCCACCCTAACCCTCCTTGCTATTCCCAATCCCCTACACTGTCTATACACCTCCGGGGATAAAGGGGGCAACAAAAAGGGCGAAGATCCCTCAGCCTGGAGGGGGAATGGTGCCTAACCGTTGACCCTGGCCAACACATTTTCTAAAGAAATAACCCAAACCAAATATATACCATACAAAACAAATAACCACCACCCAAAAAATAAAACAAAAGTAAATGAATAACCTCAAACTCCTCCCTATAACAAAATCCTAAAATAAATTAAAATATACTTAGTCTTGGGCAGATGTAGCCCTACAATACTTAGTAAGTTCAGTCATTAAAATGCAAATCAACAGAAATGGCAAATGTCTTCAGCTCCCCAGGCCCTCTCACTGCCTCGGGAGATTAACAGGACACAGGCACCCTCACTGTCTGAATTCAGACCTGCTGTAATTGTTCTGCCCTACGGAGAATATATATATATTTTTTTTATTTATCTCTATAGGTGTTAGATATCAAAATGCCAGTCTGATGATCTCTCCAGAGATGCATACATTCCAAGTTCTGCAAATTTGTTCGAAGAGCTCTAAGCCAAAGCGTAACAAATCCTCCATCTCATTTTCTTTCAAAGAGTTGGAAAATTATTTGTGATTATTAATAATCCTGAGCCAATATGACAACAGTCTGAGATTAGCCAGGTCTACCAAGAATTCTGCCAAATTCTGCTCTTACTATAAAATTAGCCGTGGAAAGAGGGACTTGAATTGCTTTGTAGTTTTAAAAAAAAAAAAGACTGAGTAATTCCAACTTTGGGCTGGGCTTAACTCCCCAAATTTCAGCTCCATATAACAATATAGGGTAATTTTAGATTTTCCAGCTTTGATAGCTGGAGTTACTGAGTGCCCTCCAAACTTATAATCAAACCTGAGCAGATCTTTGGCTGCATGCTTTGCTTTATTTGTTCATCAATGCATGGGTTCCAGGAGCCTTTAGATGACAATATAATCCCCGAGGTAGAGAGAGGTCGATACTAGATAAATTTTTAAGTTATTTAACAATTTTTGGTTTGGGGAGATTTTTTCCAAATACCATTACCTTTGTTTTGTTTTTTTTCTATGTTAATTCCCAGGTTTAAATAATCACTTTTTTCAGTGAGTCTAATTTTATCTGGACTCCATTTTGAGTTAAGGACAAAAGGACTATCATCTGTGTATGCTAATGTGTTGCTTGTCGATTTTTGAGGATTCCAAAAATAGATGCATCAAAATCTAGTAAGGAGTCTATATAGAGGTTAAACAAAAGTTGGGCAAGGAGGCAACCTTGTTTGACCCATTTATTAGTTGCAAAGTATTCTGAATCATTTCCCTTTAAATCATATCTAATAACAGTAAGTGTTTCGGAACACAGAAGAAAAATAGAAGTTAATTTTGTGGAAAGACCACGTGCAAGAAGGATGTTCCAGAAAGTGTTTCTAACTACTGAATCAAAAGCTGCAGCAAAATCAAACAATACATAAAGTTTTGTTTTCCTGTATAAATTATATTCTATCAAATGTGCCAAAATAAATCTATTGTCTAAAGTCTAAAAGCCTTGTCAAAATCCGGCTTGAAAATTAGAGAAGGCTGAAAGTATTTACCCATAGCTGTAATTTAGACAAAAGAATACTAGTAAAGATTTTACTGCTAATCTCCAATAAGCTTATAGGTTGACAATTTAGGCATTTGAAATGAGTATTTTTATGAATAGGGATTAAAATGTTTTCTGTATGAACTAGGGACAAACCTTTCTAGACAGGCATTAAAAAGTTTACAAAAAAGGACCCATTTTTTCTTTATAAATTTCTCCTGAATAAGATCTGGCCCGGGAGCCTTGCTGGCCAGATCTGAAATAGCCTGCTCCACTTCAATCAGAGAGAATACTAAAGGATTATAGGAATCCAAATGCATCCATTTGGGGTTCTAGGTAAATTATCAAACTCAGAATCATTAACAAAAAGCTTAGGAAAATATAGCACCCATGTTTCTTTTGGAATATATGCAGCCAATGAAGGCTGACATGTTTTAACTCCCTTTGCTACCATCAGCCAAAATCCTTTGATTTTTTTTCTTCATCATCTATGGTTTCTTGCATATGAACTCACTGTTTTGAGTGAACTTGTGTTTTTTGTATTTAAAAATATTTTATATTGCTTCCTTGCTTTAAGATTTATGATTGAGGTTCTTGATGGGTTTTATTTATATTCTTAATCAGTTTTCCTAGTTTTTGCTTTTCTTCCATACATTGCTGATCAAGCCAAGACAAAGATGTGAATTTTGTATTTTTATAGGAATAGATTGCTGTTTTGATTGTAGTGAAACACTCCTCAGGCTGTTTATGTACTGCACTGGGCAATTACCTTGACAGTGTATAAAGCAAAGACATTCTAGGGAATATATTATTTCTGATGCTTTTCCAAGCTCTTATTTAAAATAAGTTTATATTTACCCTTGGTGATAAGGAAGGAGAAAATTATTTTGGCCTAATCATTTCAGTATCTTTCATTGTATCTATCTTAGCAGTGCAGTCGCGAGGACAAACTGTTCAGCCCTCCCACAGCCAATTCTCCCCCGCGGACAACAGAGCACAAGCAGAGCACCAGGTAGCCATCCCAGCCTATAGCTGCGCCTTTTTCCTCCAGCAGAAAGAGTGACTGTGCTTTTGAACTTGTATCGGTGGAGCAGTGCTGATTCATAGCACTGCCTCCTAAACCGACCGAATTCTATTTTTTTTTTTTTTTTTTAACCTATTGTAACAGTATTGCCAGAGGGGTTTAGAGCCTTACAACTTAATGCTTGAAGTATAACCTTGCAGTACAGCCTAATGAAATTAATTGAAAATCAGAGCTATACTGTGCTTAGTTGGATTCTCACTGGATAACTTCAAAGTGCTGCATAGAAGTAATAAGATCCCCCTCCCTACCTGTATTTAAAGCTGCCTTTTTGTGGTCCCCTCCTGCAGTGCGGTCGCGAGGGCGAACTGTTCAGCCCTCCCCACAGCCAATTCTCCCCCGTGGACAACGGAGCACAAGCAGAGCACCAGGTAGCCATCCCAGCCTATAGCTGCTTCAGGGAGCTCTAGCCCCACCTGCACTACGCGCAGGCTCCCCACCATCCCCACCACCACCCTTGGTGAGCTCCTCCTTATATAGCAGTGACCTCGTGAGCCTCCTAAACCAATCAGCCCACTTTCCCATTAGCTCCTATATTATTCAGCCACTAGTGGCCACCGAAGTAGATTTCAACTACTACAGTGTAAAACACAAAATGCAGCTCCTCACATTAACAATCATTTTGCTCCTAACCCGCCTTCCCTTCCGCCTGCATCCTATCCTATTCTACCTGATTCAGTACCTCTTCTCTCTACAGTTACCAAGCCACCCTCCATTCCTCCTCGGTACTAGTGGACCACAACCAGTACCACTGGCATAATTGTTCCCTGGGGCCTCTATCCTTCCTCCCTCATTCCATGCCGAAGCCTGCCCTATATCCCCTCTACTCAGCCCCAAAGACCAACTTACTAACTCCCAACCACTCTTGCGACAGAGGTCCTCAGCAAAGATCGTACGCTTATTAAGGCACACCCTGGTTCTCCTGCTCTTATTGCCAGGACACTGAACAACCCAGGACCACCTGCAACCATAACTGCTCAACCCCTGCATCAGCTATGCACATCCCTAAAGGTCTTAAAATTGTCCACCTAACCATATGCAGCATCCTAAACAAATTAGCAGTCCTGACAAGCCACTGTCCTTGCCCTTCGCCCTGATATTGTAATCACTGAATCTTGGCTGAAGCCTGCTAACCAGGATATAGAATTCACAATACACGGTTTCTCCTAATCTGCCAAGTCAGACAGGGTAAAAGAAAGCTGGCGGCACTGCCATGTATATCTCCTCAAACTCCAGTTTTCCATAACCACCCGATGGCTCCCATTCAATCTATAGTTCCCTTCTAATCAAAAATCACCCTACCTCACTCCATCCCAGTATACATAGCAGGGTCATACTGCCGCCAGATACACCACTGGTTGCATTCTGACCACCTTGGCACCCCGAGGTCCCATACGGAAGGCTGCAAACTTCACATCCTGTGAGACTTCAATCTGAACTGGCTAGGCAGCGCAGCCTCCAAATCGTGAAACCAAATAAATGCCCTAAATTTGTCCCAGCTAATGGTGGAACCCACTCGCCTAAACCACAAATCCAAACACACTCCTGGATTGGGCACTAACTACTCACCCCTTCGGATGTAAGCAGCTGGCCTACTACCTGACTCCTTTAGTGACCACCATATGATTTATATGGTGCGAAAATCTCCCAACCCATGCCCCCCACCGGACGCCTCACAACAGATCTTATAAATCTCTGGACCTGACAGCTCTCCTAAATGATCTCAACAGCATTGACTGGTCTTTCATCCCTAGGGCCACCTCCATAGATAAGGCCCTGAAATTTTTTTCTACAAACTTTCTAGCCATCTGGGACCTCCATGCTCCACTCAGGAGATCCCGAGTAAGAGGAGCCCACCTTCCATGGGTAACAACTAACCTCATGGAACACCTGCGAACCAGAGACCATGCCTGGAAATCCTTCAAGGCAACAGGTGGACAAATGGCTCAGCAACACTACCAGTCGTTAAGAAACGCCTGTACAAGACTGGTACGACAGGCCAAATCAAATTACTTTCAATCTGCGTTCAATAATAACTTCGCTCACCCTACCCAATTCTGGAAGTCAACAAAATCACTTACCCCACCGCCCAACCCCCATTCCCACTCTCAAATAGATGGAAAAATCATCACGGATCCTAGACTGCTAGCCACTGAGTTTAACTCTTATTTCTCCTCCACTGTTTCTTCCCTACTCTCCTCCCATCTTCATCCCCTGTCCATTGTTCACCCACCTGCACTTGCCTGCCTTCTCTCTGCCCAGTCACACCTGGCCAGGTGCTAAAATACTGCAGACACTCAGCCCAACCAAACGTAAATGTCCATCGGGCCTTGATTCCAAAATGCTCCTGCTCTCAGCACCTGCCATAGCCCACCCACTAACATTGCTCTATAACCTGTCTTTTTAAACTCGGGCGGTCCCCAACTTATGAAACAAGCCATCGTGATTCCCCTACCCAAAGGAGGGACTTCTCCCATCCAACTACCGCCCCTATATCCCTGCTCCCCATTCTAGCCAAATTCAAGAGCCTTGTACTCTCCCAGCTCCACCACTATCTAGATACTGTATCATTTTTCACCCCTAGCAGGCCAGCTTCAGAAAAAAAAAAAAAAAAAAAAAATCACTCCACCACCACCTCCTCCTCGCCTCACAGCCATCCTTATGGGCATGGACAAAGGGAAATAGCCATATTTATTGACCTGGTGAAAGCCTTGACATGGTCTCCCATTCCTGATGCTGGCTAAACTGGCTCAAGCTGGACTGACAATGCAAATAACTGGTTCCACTCTTACTTGACAGGTAGGTCCCAATCAGTCCGCATTAGCTCGGCTAGATCCACCTCTCTCCCCGTCACCAGTGGTGTCCCCCAAGGGTCTGTACTCTGCCCGCTGTTCTCTATTTTTCTAAATGACCTGCCTGCTACCTGCCCACAAACGGCTATCCATATGGACGCTGACGATACGGTACTGTTTGCCTCTGGCCCAGCCATTAATGCTGTGACAGCCCGCCTACAGAAGGATTTCGACTCCATCCAATGTTGGTTCATCTCTAACCAACTATTCCTAAACTCAAATAAAACAAATAGTCTCCCTCACCTTCGGCACCCGGTCCAAACTAACTTGACTTGCAGCTCCACCTACGTTCTATACTCTGGATAGCTCACCGATAGAGGCCTGTACCATATCGCTATCTTGGAGTCTGGTTAGATCAACATCTTGACTTCTCAGCACATATAGATGCTCTGCACAAAAATTACATCCCATGTTGGGAGCCTTCTACCAGAACAAAATTGCATACCCTTACCAACCAGACAGGCAATAGTCCAAAATGATCCTCTTTATTGATTATGTGATGCTGTCTACTGTAGCCACCCCATACTTCCTTAGCTAGGCTAGATCCCTTTTAACTCCTTCTGCCATTTCTCATTGACCATCCTCCAAACACCCATCACTGTGTCCTCTACCAATCCTGGACCTCCCCTCTCACACAACTGACGACTGCTCACTGCGCTAGAACCACTGCTAATTCTGGTCACAGACACTCCTCCTACCTGTCCTCCTCCCTAACCGCCCTCTCCCCACCTGCCTACGCTCTCAGAAACAGACGCCAGGCTCCTGCACATTCCTCACAGATCCACCCGGTCTGGCCAGGCTGCTTTCAGCTTCAAGTTGCCCAAATTGTGGAATTCCCTGGTAGCCGATATTAGACACTCCACAAGTACACCACAACGAAATGCCCTTCTCAAAACGCACCTCTCTACCTATTGCTCCTGTTATTACCACCCCCTTAGCTCCACTCTCAGTTTGCCTCCTTCCAACTGTTAGCACCAGTCTGGCTCTCCATTTATTCAGGCTGCACCTTTGTATTGAACTAAAAATAAGATCTTGTACCTAAGCAACTGTGTTATAACTGCTTCATCCATTGCTTGTCCTAAACACATTATGTATGTTTGTTTCCTGCTGTATTACTGTACCATTGTAACTCCTACCTCCAGGGTGCATCTAGAATCGAGATGTACTCTGCTCAGCATCCTTCCTGGTAAATCTCTTAAATAAACTTTTAGGATCTCAGTGTCACTTTCTGGCATCATAGAAATTTTAAATCCATGAAAAAGATAAGATTCTGGAGTAATCAACAGGTAATCAATAATATGTATATGCTCCATCCTGGTCACCCATCCCTCTCCCATTTGAGATCAAAAAACTGTTATTGACAAACTCCCAGTTTAAGACCAGTGTTAAAATTATCAGCAGTTTTCCTTGGTTCTAATTCTCCCATATAAATCTGAGACTGAAGTGTTGGTAAGTTACCAAATTTTGCAATGCGATCGTTAAATTCCCCGCCAATTATAATATCATCTATTTGATATTTTAAGTATAACGAATCAATATCTGATGTTAATTGAACCCATGGGTCATAATCGGTAGAAATGAAACTTGGGAGGAAAGTACACATTGGCTATTAAAAAAAGTTAGCGAATCCCAAGTAATAACACTGAGCAGGGTCTCATTTCTAAGTGAGAAGTGCTCTAAAATTCGAATGGCCCTCTCAACATATGTAGTTAGCCCGCCTTTAGGTCTCCACATTTTTTATCTTTTGTTGCAGGGGCATAAAGTGTTTCATATCCATTCATATAAATAATATTTGAAATTGCCCATGTTTCTTGGAATAATAAAATTTCATATTTTGAAATGAAGTCCTGCCAGCGAGAATCAGCAAGTTTAGACTTTAAACCTGCAATGTTCCATGAGAAAAAAGTTTGCAGTTTAAGGATGGAGAAACAGTTAACCCTTTGCTGTCCCTAGTATTATAAGAAGAGTGATTCAGGAAGGGGGTCAGTCACAAATAACCCTCTGTCTCCTTTGTCCTTTTAACATTATGATCTATGCTCAGAAAATCAACCACAAGTACAGTATGTTAAATTAATCAAGTTTGTGAATGTTTTGTAATAAATTATTGTACAACTCTGGTGAGGTAATTACAATATCCACTTGAGAGTTTATGGGACCTGAATGTACTGTCTTAATTGACTCAATTTCTTGAGATGACCAGTTTAATGTCTGTGGTATCAAATATTGTTTAATAGGTTAATTATCAGCACTACATGTGCAGTTAAGTCAGCTTATATTCACTTTTAATGTTGATTAATGCTAAATTATAAGGCTATCCTTACATTACCTATACATGTCAGGTATATGGGTCCTTGATATTGTTATCCTGATTGAAATCGACTGTACAGTACTAACTGTTAGAATTCTGTGCATGTGAAGAGAGTATGTTCAAAACTCAGTTTACACAAAAAAAACTAACAGTTAATCCAACAATGGGCCAATTTTGGCATTTACTGAAAAGGGTGAGAGGGTTTATAACAGGCAAGGCCGTTTATTTAAATGGCACCCATTCCGTAATGCTCTGGACACAAAACTAGGGTCAGAGAAGACAGCATCTAATTGGTTATCACAAGTAAAAGCTAAATATGAAAAATATGGGGGCACCATACTGATGTACTATATTCTCTCCCTCCCTATCTCTCTCACTCTCTGGCTCTCCCTCCCTGTCTCTCGCCCTCCCCATCTTCATCTCAGTCTCTCTCCCTCCCCATCTCTCCCCCATCCTCTCTCTCTCTCCCCCCATCCTCTCCGTCTCCCCCGTCCATCTCTCTCCCCCCCTTAGTCTCTCTCCTCTCTCCCCCAGTCTCTCTCTGCATCTATATTGTGAAAAAAAAAAAACACCTTTGTTAATTCATCACTTGGGTTAAAGCACCAAAAGCAAATGTGGCATTAGGGTTTCCAACCTTAACACTGCACACTGCTGAGATCACGAGGTGTCAAGGGGCTGCACTAGGGTTGTCAGCCCTAAAGCTCACCCATTCCATTGGAAAATAAGCTGGGTGGGTACAGCATAGGAGAATGGGGTGAGCTTTGGGCCGATCACCCTATCTGCCTCAATGCCTCTTGGTCTGTACAGGGTGGTGTGTTGGAAACCCATATGCCACTTTTCCCTACTTTTGTTGCTTTATTTATTTGAGGATCAGATGACACCTTTGAGCACCAGTGCTCTTTTCCAAAGGTTCCACTTCAGTTAAAACAGAGACAAATAGATAATTTAGCATAGGTAAGGTATATACTACAAGATTTCACTAACTCAAGGGAAGCCAGGTCAAGTGCAGACATTGAAGTTGCAAACAAGGTATATTTGCTTAGAGATTTGACAGAGGGCAATCAAGCCACATTATACGAGAGCTTTAACCCTAACTGATGCATTAATGAAGTATTTATGTAATTTATTTCCTTACTTTTTGAAATAGTATAATCATATCCTAATTTCCTTGTGGAAGCACAGGGCCCAGAGGGCCCTGCACTCCCATTCCTCCACAGATGCATACATGTACATAGATGTGGAAGCACAGGACCTGGCAAATTTATAGGACAAAAGTGATGAGCTTGTCAGCATAGCCATGTTATTACTGCACCTGCTGTGCTCAGTGTGGAAAATATTCAAATCCCCACTTAAACATAATTCTGTGCAACTGCAACTCCATTCTGCGCCACAGGTGTGAAAACACATTTTGGCCAGGATTTGAAAAATTACATCCGTGACATACATTTGGTGGAGTAATAGCAAGTCTACGTTGAAAATCTGGTGGGGTAATAGAAGTCACGTTGAAAATTTGGTGTCAATATTTTAAACTTACAGCCGGCCCTGTGGCACTGGACACCACACCTCGCACCCGATGGCGACCCGGGTTTGGGAGGGAGCACGGGTTGCTGGGGGCTGGCAGGGAGGAGAGGGAGTGGGCGTCTGATGGATGGCTCTTCCTCTCCGGGGAGGAGGGGAGAACCACAATGGTTGGCATTAGACTGCCCCCTGGCGGAGGCTGGCAGGGTTGGGGATACGGCATACACTGGGGCAGACATCTGGATGGGGATGTGTGCACGCTCACACCTGCTGGTTTCCTTGCACACCCTCTGGCTCAGGGGAACAAAACAAGGAAAAAGTGGCACCAACCATGGCTTGATGGCCATCCGTGAGTGTTCGCCGGGTGCTGGCACCCGAACTGGATCCGTTGGAGTGGGGAGTTAGGGGGCTCCCTGCTGCAGGAGGTAAACTGCAGGGGGTTACAGGGTGTCAGCGGTCCTGGTCGAGACGGATGGCAGCCTGATCTCCCCAACAGTAGGGATGAGAGTCTCGGGGGGGGGGGAGGAGCAGTTAAGGTGGCCACAGGTGGATAAACAAAAAAAAATAATATTTTAAATTTACAAAGTTATGAGCATGCATAGCAAAATTGCAACGAATGGCCATAACTGTGCCTTTTGACATTTTGACAATTTTCAACATGGCCTTTTAAAGACCCCACCTCATGAACAATACTACTGTCATTACACAAATTAAGCCTGAAAGGTGAATTCACCAAGTGACCACAAAAATCACCTTTTGGGCAGGAGTTGCGAAATAACAGTCCTATTGTTCATAAGGTGGGGTCACTAAAAACCATGTTAATATGAAGTCAAAATCTCCAAAGCAGACGAGTTATGCATAAAAGTTGAAATCCCACTGAAATCCATTGAACAGCATTTACCTAGTTTCTCATATTGCAGTCGCTGGTTCCAGCAGCAAGAGAGTCTGATCAGGAAAGCAGATCTTGAACCTCGGACCTCTTCAGGTGAGTGAGGATGTGTGATGTGTGGGATATGAATGTGTGTGTGTGTGTGTGTGTGTGTGTGTGTGTGTGTGTGTGTGTGTGTGTTGTATTTTTATATATCTCTCACAGACACACACACACCACACACACACACACACAGTACGTTTTGGTATAAATGCCATGATAAAATGTAGTATCTCAGCCAGGTCAAGGAGATATCAATGATATCTTCACATGTGAAGATATCATTGATATCTCCATATTCTATATGTCATCACATTGAAAATGAAACTCACCTTCCATCGTCTGGCTTTTCCATATGAGCAGCCCCCGCCACCACCGTGGCTTTTCTTTATAAGCAGGACCCCCATGCATCTTTCAAATCTACTCATATTTTCACACACATAAATATTTAAAAACATATCTGGTTGATCCTGAGACTTCTGTTTATATACTACTTCCTGGAATGTAGCATGACCGAGCAGCTATCCCCAGAAGTGTACTGTGGCCAGTCGCTATAAATATCAAAATGTGAGGCACGAACCGATTTGTAGAATGAGGGAGCCATCATTGCCACATTTAGAAAAGTGCTTTTTTTATTTTAGCGCTATTTTCTCAAAAGAAGCTACCGACAGTACTGAGAGGAGATAGAGAGAGTTGGCAGCTTCAGACCACCAGGCGAAGAAGTGCGGCATGTATTGCTATGGCAACATCGTCACGGTTTAGGTGGCAATTATTCTAAACGGCGTATCATTCTCCTCTATAGTGCTGTCGATAACTTTGAAAACACTAAATATTGACAACTCCTATCATTCGTCGATCCGTGCCTCACATTTTAATGTTGTTTAATCTATTAGCAAGGATCTTCTTTCGATCGCATATTCAATCAACAAGTATATAAAGGCAGGAGTGCAGGAAACAACTAGATTTTTTTTTTACTAAGTATTTCTTTAAAGATACAGGCAGGATCAACTAGATATGGTTCATTAAATATCCAGTTACTTGTAAACCAGGCACTCACCCACCACCAGTAAAAATCACTGATGCTGCAGTAAACTGAAGTAGAAAGAGATTTATTTTAAAATAACGCAACTGTCTAACATGTTTCTGGTTGCCATGATCCTTTCTCTACTTCAATTTACTGCAGCGTCAGTGATTTTTACTGGTGGTGGGAGAGTGCCAGGTTTACAAGTAACTGGATATTGAATTTTACCAAGAGCACCCCCTCCATGTGTGAGCCTTTCTGTGTGATGGTTTATTAAATACCTTTACAGTGCCAAGATCAGACTTTAACATTTAATAAACGTAATCTGTTGGATTGGGAGTGGGGGTATGAAGAGTTGTGTTGGGGTATCCACGGTAGTGTTACCCACAATCCAGGACACACTTTTTTTTTTTTTTTTTTTTTTTAATATATATTTTAAAGTGGCAAGATCAACCATGCACTTTTTTTTTTTTAATAACATATGTCATCTGTTACAACAGATATGCACAGTTGAGATGGAATAGCCATTACTTCTATGTGAGGGATTGTATCAAGGGGCCATTTGGGGGTTGTGCTGAGTGGGGACCAAAGCATACATTGTATAAACAGAACATGACATGGCCTGACTGAAGATATATTCGTCTTCACTCGAGGCCAATGACATCATGATATCATTGGCCTCTCGTGAAGATAAATATGATATCTTCAGTCAGGCGATGTCGACATATGGATATATAGATATATCTCTATCTAAGAAATGGCTTTAATTAGACTTGGATTCAGAGTTCCACTAAACAGTAAACCCCGAGAGGTTAAGTTACTTTCTCAGGGTCAAAGAGTGGATAAGAGGAAGCAGTGGTGGTGTCAAACCTGGGTATCCAGGTTTACAGTTGGATCCTCAGCTTCCCACTTCCCAGGCAGCAAACTGCATAGCCCTTCACTCGTCTTCATGACCAGTCAATATGTTAATGCAGTGTTCTATCAGACAATGGTCAATTGTGTAGACAAGAGGGCTGTGTCAGTTATCTATTTGGGGTTGCCACAAGTTTGAGGTGCACTATATACAACACCAGTGATCACTGTTGGGAGGAGAAGCAGCTAGAATGTGGGATGCAGTGAAATGGAGGGAAGGAAGCCAACACCTGGACCAGTAGGTAGGACCAGAATTGGGGGGGAAGAGGAGAAAGGGAAAAACAAACACTGGAACTGGCCAGGGAGAGGGATCAAAATGCAGAGGGATGAGATGGAAGGAAGTATACCACCACTCACCCATGTTAGAGTGGACTGTGAAGCCATCGGCTCTCTGCGTCTCTCTGAAGCAAGTGCCTGACACTTGTCCCTGCATGGTCAGTCCCCGTCTTGCTTTCAGGCTCTTCAAGTCTTCACTGCAAAGCTGATCTTATGTCGCAGTCCTTTCTGTTCTCAACTGCTGTCCATATTGCACCCCTATGCCCTTGTAGGTCCATTGCACAGATACAATGTTGTAATGAAGGTACTGTCATATTTGTAATCCAATAAATCACAGGTATTACTGTTAATTATATTTTATTGAAGAGTATGTAACTACATCATAACTACTGGAGATAAAAACAAGCAATACTTTTTATGCTGGCTCGCGCTTGTACACCAGCCAACATCTTCCAGTAGTAGCAGATTTGGAGGTGCGGTCTCTGTGGGCGAATGCAGGGCAAGCATCAGTAGGTGCATCCCTCATTCCCCAATAAGCCAGCATGCAGACACTGACACTAGCAATATGTAAAGTGCCAATGCAATGAGAGGCAAGCTAGTCATGCAGCAGCACAATAACATGCCTCCCGATGTGACCTTCCTGGTAAAGTATTTCAATAAATGAGGCAGCAGTGACTGCCCCCTACCACACAATGTCTGCTTCAGGGGGTCAGCATGCCCCAACCCAGTTCATGTGCCAACAGGGGAGCCCACTCCCCATTGGCATAATGCCCTTCTCCCATTTCAATTGTGTGCCAAGGGGGTGCTCAATCTCCCTCGGCATCATGTGCATGCCCCCCCAATGTTTGTGCCGATGGGGGGGGGCACCCAATCCTTGTCGGCTTCGGTCCCCCTCCCCCACAAATTCAGGTGGTATACTGGGAGCCCACCCCAGTGTACCAAGCACATCTGCAAAAAAAGAAAACCAACCGCGTTGTCCAGTCCCCCTAAAACAAGGAAAAGGTCCCTTGAAGTCTTCCGTGCCCTCCCCAACCCACATCCACCCTCTGTGTACTCTACCTCCCCACAGCCCTCCTCACCCCATACTTACCTCCGGAGCCCGGTGTGACTATCTTTGAATCAGGAACATGTCTGTACTTTTCAAAGCAGACCGCGAACTGAAGAAATGCCGGTAAGCTGTATAATGGCAAGAACAGGTCTTTTTCAACATTGGTGCATATCTCAGGCATTTTGGGTAATTGTGGCACCAAATTTTTAACATGGGATTATTGGGGCCCCTCCTCATGAATTCAATCACTTATGGCATTATTCCATCCTGAAAGATGATTTTGCAGTCATTGCACGGAATCACCTTTCGGGATAGATTAACAAAACAACAGTGCTACTGTTCATGAGGCGGGGTCTCAAAAAGCCTATGTTGCAAATTTGGTGAAAAAAATCCAAAAAAATACAACTTACGAGCATGCGTTGTGCAGTTTCTACACACGTGTGTAACTTTGCGAATTTGTAATATTTTCACTCCAGAGTTTCAACATTGGCATTTTTCCCTACACCTCCTTATGAGCAGTACAGCTGTTATTTTACACATCCTGGTCAAAAAGGAGTTTCCGTGACATGTGGAAGCATAAATGCAGTTGTTGTGTGATCAGTGTTCTGGACACATTAACAAAATCACAGTGAGACTCTTCATGAGTGGAGGTCCTAAAATGCCTAGGTTGAAAATTTAGTAAAACAAATACCCAAAATAATTGCATTACAGGCATACATTGTGCAGTTTCTATGCACACTCATGACATCACCAATTTTTCATATTTTCACTACAGATTTTCACCACTGCCATTTTTGTACACCTCCTTATGAACAGTACAGCTGTCATTTTTCACATCCTGCCAGAAATGTGTTTTTGCATGTGTCAATGTCGCGGTGGCTGTGGAAAATCAATGTTCGGGCCAGATTAACAAAATCACAGCAACATTGTTCATGACCGGAGTTTCAAAAATACTCATGTTGAACATTTGGTTAAAGAAATCCCCCAAATAACTGCATTATGGCCAAGCATTGCGCAGTTTCTATGCACGCTCCTGATGTTACCAATTTTCCATATTTTCACTCTAGATTTTCAACAATGCCTTTTTTTTTTTTTTTTAAACACCTCCTCATGAACAGTGCAGCTGTAATTTTTCACATCCTGCCCGAATTGCATTTTCAGACCTGTGCCACCAAAATGCACAGTCGCTGTGCAAAATCTCCTTTCAGCAAACAAACTCATAGTACCACTATTCATGAGGTGGGGCCACAAAAGGCTCAGGTTGAAAATTTGGAGTGAAAATGAATGCCCTCGGCATTAGGGTTTCCAACTGCAATGTTCCACTCTGTACAGACTGACAGGCATCAGGGGTGTGAGTTAGCATTGCCAGCTGAAATGCTCATGCCTTTCCACCACCCCCACCCTGCAGCCAGTGACAGGTGTCGAGATGAGCCTTAGACTGTTCAGACCCAATGTTCACCCCATTCTCCTACACTGCACCCATGTCAGTATATTCCCTTATGGACTGGGATGAGCGTAAGGCCCAAAGACCCCAAGGCACATCACAGAACTTGTCAGTCTCTGCGGGGTAGGGCGAGGTTAAATGGCATAAGTGTTATGGTCAACGACCCAAAGGCACACCCCAGTGCCCGTCACTCTCTGCATGGTGGGGCAGGGGTCGGCATCAGTTCATTACTTCACTGCCAGTCCTATTGTGCATCTCTCCAACTCCTGCACTACCAATGCCAGTGCCACCAAGCCAACATTCAGCATTGACAAATGCTTGTTTTATTAGGTCATGCACTGTGAGAAAGTGGAGAGAATACTTTTTAGTCCGCATGTAATCCTTGCATCGCCTCATGTAGTCATGTATACCCTTTTGCAGATTTTAAAGATTAATGTTACATTTAGTGTGTGTGCACAAGTCAGATGTGTTGATGTCTGAGGAGTGAGATGGCAAACAGAATACAGTACCAGTTGAAACATTTCCTAGCCAGCTTGCATCTCACACACACACACACACACACACACACACACACACACACACACACAGGAAGGTACAG
Organism: Neoceratodus forsteri; assembly: GCA_016271365.2. Taxonomy (NCBI): domain Eukaryota; kingdom Metazoa; phylum Chordata; order Ceratodontiformes; family Ceratodontidae; genus Neoceratodus; species Neoceratodus forsteri. The sequence goes on from CM057452.1 coordinate 665,720,249, forward strand.
GCAGACACACACACACACACACACACACACACACACACACACACACACACAGATTTGTGTAGCTGTGATGCTTTGTGCTGTGTCTGTGGCTTTTGACTGCATGTGCATTTAGAGAGAACACAAATTGCTTTCTTGCATTATTTATGCATTCTATATTGTTCTTTCTGATCAGCATTTAAATTACTTCCCATTTCCATTCACCACAATAAAAATAATTAAATATATATGCGGCCAGTAAGCCAATGGAGCTGTAGATTCACAGCCTTATGTGATTCAGCATAAACAGAATCTGAAATCCAGGTGTTAGCAGTAGTTTGGGGTTACTTTACAATTATGAAATATCACCCTTTTGCTGCCAGTAGTAGTGAAGCCCTATATGTTCTCAAATTATAAGGTACTTGAAACAAGATTCAAGGAGCAAGGATATAGCTGTGAGGTGATCAGCCAGGAAAAGGGACTTTGCCGGGGGGTGGTGGAGACAAAGTCATTACGAAAGGTAATACAAGGGAAAGAGATTCCAGATTTAACTTGGCAGCTATCTTTTCCACCCATGTTCACCAGTTAAAAATAATAAAAAAAAAATGGCATATATTAGGTAATGACAGAAGTTTAAGAAGGAATAAATGTACAGACCACCCAGGACTGCATACAGAAAGGCAATGACGATTAAGGACACAATGGTCCATAATCACCATATTCATAAGAGATCAGTGACTTAGGTAGCAAGAAATTTTGAAAAGTTCCTAGCCCTGTAAACTCTGCACCTACTATAAATACTTTACATCGGGAGGCTCCTTTTAAAATTCACACCAAGTTCCTTGACATAAATAAGGCAGCTCATGTGTGACAGCAGGTATCATTTATCTGGCCAAATGCACGTCTGGTGCATTCTACATGGGGAAGACTAAGGAGTTTCAAAACTTGACTAGGTAAAAACTGTAAAGCAATGGAGTCTGGTTATAATGCAAATGTATTACATGTGCATGAAGCAACAAATATCTGAGCACGGAAACTCGCCTCAAGACTTTGCCATTAGTCTCAAGTTGTCACTGTCCCATGCCATAATATACCAAAAGGTCAGTTTCTGCAATGAAGTTGAGGTTCTGAAGAATGGTATTGGGGAGGGGCAGCAGATATTGAAGATTCAGGAGCAAGGATAGTTCGGTGGTAAGCCAGGCAAGGGACCTTGCCAGTGGAAGAAATGTACAAGGTCTCATTACTGAGGTCAACACAAGAGAGAGGGATGATACCAGATTTAATTTGTCACTACCTTTTCCACCCATGCTCTCACCGTCAGAAGGGAATCTAGGAAATAAAACTGGATATTGAGTAAAGTAAGGGTTTAAAAGGATTAGACAGACCATTCAGGTTGGCTTATAGAAGGGTGACAATGATTAATGAAACAACGGTCAAAGACATTGGCATCTCCCCGATCAGGTTTATCCCAAAACATGCCTGTATAAACAGAACAGGACATGTCCTGGCTGAAGATATTGATCTTCGTGAGAGGCTAACGATTTTATGATGTTACAAGTGAAATACAAGTGAAAACCGAAGGCACAGTAGGTTCTTTTGCTTGTGGTCATAGCAGGGAAGAAATCTCCTTAGCAATGCTTTTTTTGTGCCCCCCCCCATTGGTGGTTGCAACTGCAGGAGGGCTTGAACAATGTAGCTGTTTTTCATGGACCATGAGCAGAGGCAGCAGTAGAGGTTTGTGGGGAGAAATTACAAAAAGCCAAGGACCTTCCCAAGTTTTATCTGGCCTAATAGCACTGTCAACTACAGGCACTATTGGGTCAGGCATCTCACAAGGTAAATTGTTCAATATTTAGTTCACACAACTGGGAGAAAAAAAGAAACCACACTCTTCCAGTTTTGTGGTTCAGTGTATTATCCCAGGTATACATTAAAGTTTGTGAGGCAACAGCTGATAATGGAAGGGACAGCAGATTACAGCCACCGTCCTCACAGTACAAGAAAGGTGGAGCAGGGAGGTAGTGCAAACAGGAGGGCACATGACTAGACTACCAGGGCATTTAAAATCAGGAACACATTTGTAAATTTGAAACAAAACTTAGAAACTTTAAAAACCATTAGGATAAATACAAAAGCAATGGCAAGAAAACAGTGAACTAACTGAAGTGTTGGCTGAGTGGGGTAGCAGTGAAGGGTGATTGACAGGTTGACTGGGCAACAGTTAAAAAAAAAAAAAAAAAAGACTATTGCCTAGTCTAGTGAACTATTGGCCAGTTTCAAACTGAAAGCTGGTCAATAGTTCAAACACCATGTGTTATGTGACTGGCTCTGGACCAATAAGGGACCAGGATATACACACACACACACACACATATACGTGTGTGTGTGCATGTGTGTATGTGTGCATGTGTGCATGTGTGTGTGTAATATATATATTTTATTTTTATTTTAAACATTTGTTAACCAGGTAAGTACAATGAGCCAAAGGCCCGTTTTCATGTTCGACCCGGTGACTGAAAAACAGTCAAGATGTTACAAAAAACAATAAATCACAGAACACAATAGATAAAAAAACATCAATCAACATAACATAAAATGATAAACACAATTAAAAACAAGAACAATGTAATTTACCAAGAAAATAATTTTTTAAACCTAATTTTAAAAGTTTGATGGCAAGCATTTTCATATAAAACAATAGGAAGCTCATTCCAATTTTTAGCAGCAGAATAAATAAAAGAACTATCCCCCATTTTAGTCTTAGTATTAGGAACATTTAACTTAATTCATTGACCTGAGCGAAGTTCCTGAGAATTTATTTTAATATGAAGAAGTGAATACAGTGGAGAATCAATCCCCTGACAAGAGAATTTTATGGATTAATAAACATAAGCTATATAAAGAACCCATCCCAGGAGGAAGCCAAGAAGATAACCTATACAGCTCACAATGATGAGTATAATAAGGCAAATTAAAAGCAAATCTACAGATACCATGAAACATTTGTAAGAAGTGATAAGTCTCCTTAAATTTGTAAAGAGAAATGAATTATAAATTTAATTGAGGTAATAAACACCTTCAGCTATTGCACATCTAGCTGATAAAGTCAGCAAGGATTTAAACCTAAACAGAACCCCTAGTCTCGGATTTATCTGATAAATATATTTACACAATACACATTCATATACACACACATGCATTCATAATACACACACACACACACACCTGGAAACAGTATAGTTAGGGTGCACTGCCATGCTAAACCTCAAAATTTGTACTTTAATAACTTGAAACAGTTTATCCAAGTGCCTGAGAATTTGGAAACGCACAAACTCACCAATATGTCTGAATCTGGAAAGTTTTGTTCTGGTCAGATGTACTGTTGAGGAACAGTGGGGCTCTCAAAAGTGAACAATCACGCTGTTTGCGAATTCTTCGGTAAGCCATATTGGACTGAAGAATGCATTTGAGTGACTTCAGATTTGTTTGTCTACATGTGGCCTGGGTTGAACTTGAGCCTTTTGAAGATTTGGTGAGAGAAAAAAAAAAAAGATTGCTCCATTCAAAAGCAATTCCATTTTCTCATGTCCCATTATAGCCTATGGGAAAATGTATATGTGCACTGCGCAAATTCATGATTTTTTTTTTTTGGTTGTCTAGCTACCCGAAATTGTTTTTGTGTTGCTGCCATCTTGTTTTCAGTTAGCGAGTGAGGAAAAAAAAAAAAAAACATTAATTCAAAAAATACTGCACTCTGGTAGACACCAACAGTTGTGTTTACCTAATTGGGCCCTGAGGAACATGACTCTGGCATTAGTTTTTCACCAGCTGGTCTGAAAATGTGTTTTCAAATTTTTTTCACCATTTTGCAGTTTTTTTGCTCGTGGCAATAATTTATGTTACTGCAAAAATAATCGCGATCATAAGAAAAATAACACTGGCAATACTGTGTGTGTTCACGGTCACAATCCCATTGTAGAGATAGGAATGTCTGTGAAAACATTCAAAATAATCAGTAACACTGCACACATTTTTAAATGGGTTTTCTTTGTCACTTCATTGTGGCAAGGTGGATTGTGCAATTGGCCTGATACTTTCAGGGTGGAAAGGCCTAGTCCCACAGATGTGCCTTTGGTGGTTTGGTACAAAAACACTGAACAGACCCATAGTTACAGCATTCTGAAGTTCAGAAATTTTTCCATAGGATAACACTGCGCGCCTGTGACGCCTTTTCAGTGGCTGTATCTCGAAAGTGGGTTTGAGATACGGATTTATCAAAATTCTTAGGGTACTAAATGCAGAAGTAGGCTGGAAAGCCATGGATACCATAAAATATTTGAATTTATTTACTACCTTGTACAGTTACTGAGCCGCTTTGGGAATTAGTATTCCAATTGCTCATTTTCATGTCCGTGGCCACTATTATGCCCACAGAGTTAGCATTCACAGTGCTTTTCAGAGCCCATATGTCGTGAATGATGCGTAGATATTGATTCGGTTATGCATGCACGCCTCTCTGTCATGATTATGACGACATTCTGAATTTTCTCCAGCTGCTACGGTTCCAGAGACATTGGCAAATTAGTGTTACAAGGGTTCCTCTGCTGTGTGCTACATAGTTATGTACAAGTGGGGAATTATAGGGCCGCACTCCCACAGACATTATTATGTACAATGGCAGCTTGCTGAGGAAGGCCCTTCTCCCACCAACCTATACTACTATTTACTGCTTATATAAACACTATTTCAAAAAGAAAAGAAATTCTTTGCGAAACTCTTTGTTAATGCATCAGTTAGGGTGGTTTCTACAGCGACAAGTGTGGAAATTCAATGTTAGGGTTACGGGTAGTAACCCTAACATTGAATTTCCACACCCCAACCTCAAAACCATAACTCTGCATTTTACACACACACACACACACACACACACACACACGTCACATCTGTAAGCACAATAATCACTACACTGTACACATTTCACATAACACTATAATGAAAACACAAATACAGTATCATCGCCTCTATACTGCCAGCACAGTACGATTACACATTATAGCTGGCATATCTTTTTCACTCAGTGAAACTCAAGTCTGTACAACTTTTCTAAATATTGATTTTTGTGTGTCATAATTCAACAATTGGCTCACTGCAGGTATTGCTGCTACCACAAACGCATGTGGTTAGCAGGAAAGATCAAACTGACATACATAGTACTTTTCCAGATATGCTGCTCAGGGTATGAAACTCACCGTCACATGCTGTTATACTGCTGCATTACCTGGAAATACTCATTAGCTGCATGTTACGGTTAGCTTTGAATGCTACAACTGTTGTCACATGTTGCTTGTATACTATACTACAAAACATTACTTTTTATTACTACCATTTGTTAATAAGACTGACTCACTATCAGAAAAAAAATAGGCAAACATCCAATGACTGTTGCTAAGGGTTATCCAAACTTATTTCCAATATAGCCATCTATAGATAACATACTGTGGGTTTCATCATTTAACAACTGAAATATAGGCATCTGCTTAAATCTTCTTATTGATGTTTGTAACAGAACGATGCTACCTGTGGGCCATCTCCTGTGGTTGCCCCGCATCCTTGTGTACCCCAAGGCACTCCGATGGCAGCTGAACTCATACAGTTGGTGGACGTGTCTTGTACTATGTTTAGAGAGCTCTAGGTTACTTCTGTTACCTGATGCTGGTTGTCTCGGCCCTTTCCCTGCTTGCATATGGGGGTGGGAGAGGAGAGAAATGAGGAGTTAGTGATATGAGGATGGGGCATGGGGTTGGGTGGAAACCTAATGTTGAATTTCCAGACTTTTGTCGCTGTGGAAACAACCTGATACATTAATAAAGTTTTTTGCAAAGAATACATCTCTCACACACACACACACACACACACACACACACACACACACACACACACGCACGCACGCATGGTGGTGGTGCAGTGCAACAGAGTTGTGCTGGAGCAACTAAGGGATATATTCAAAAGAATACATCAGGTAAAGCGCATTGCGCAAATGCAATGCTCTGGCGCCTCCCTCCATGAAAGGGCTGAATATCAGGAATGGGAATTGCGCCAGTGCAACAAAGATACACCGTGCACAAAGTCCTGATATTCAGCCACCATTATGTAAATGAGGCCATAATGCATGCAAGGCGCAAATGGGGCATTTGCATGTCATTATGGCTCCATTTGTATACGTTGTGCAGGGCTGGCCAGTAAAATGGCATACCATGTGGTGCCAGAGGTGGTTCATCGGTGTCCCTCTGCCCTTCCCACAACCCTGAGCACCATGAATTTGTCTCAAAACAAGCCCTGGTAGTTCAGTGGTTCTCCTTTCCTCCTGTACCCAATCACTTTATGTTAGTAAATACAACAGCCCTGGTGGTCCAGTGGTCCGTCCCACTCTGCCTGTACCCCGATCACTGTAATAGAATTACCCTTGGTGGTCCAGTAGCCCCCAACACCCCCACCCAGCTCCCCTTGACATCGGCGGGCAGCAAACCCAACCGCATACCTTTGCAGTTGCTGAATGACAGCGTGCAGTATCAGCTGCAATCCCACTGGACCACACTGTGGACCAATGGGCTTTCAGTGCATACTGTAATACTTATTCACAAATATGTGAATGAAAGACTTCACATATTTGTGAACGAGTATTACAGTATGCACTGCAAGCCCATTGGGCCACAGTGTGGTCCAATGGCATTACAGCTGCTACAGTACGCTGTCATTCGGCAGGCAGCCGCGGAGGTATGAGGGTGGGTTTGCTACCTGCCGATGGTGGAAAGCACTACTGGACCATCAGGGAATTGTTTAGGTCACCATTGCAGGCAATCTGGGTTACTGGCGGGTTGGGGGGGGTACCACTAGACTACCAGGGTTTGCTGGATCAGATAAATGAGCAGATCAGAGGTATGGGCAGGGTGGGGAACCACTGACCACCAGGGCTAATATTTCTATTATATTATGGCATTTGGAGGTATGGAAGGGGATACCACTAGACTACCAGGGACCAGGTGAGTGCTTGTGCATGGTGTTCTGGGGGTAAACCATCTAGCTGGCGGGTTGCTGTTTGCGCACTGCAATACAGCAGTGCCTGTGGGTGGAGGGCACTTGAGCTATTCTCTTGGGCTCAACTTTGAGCCCAGGTTGTGTCTGCAGATGTGCTACACATCCCTGGCTGAATATCAGGATGTGCCACATATACATGGGCACACCACTGGAGATGTGCCGCATTCATTAACTTTGTGCCCCGGTGTATCGGGCACTGCGCCGTGCAATTCGTACTTTTGAATATTGCCTCGGGGTGCAGTTCTGGGTTGAGGGAGTCGCCCATGTGCAAACCTCTTTGGATATTTGGCCTGGATATATTGTATATATCAATTACATGATGGGTGAGGTGATATGAAATATTTCATCTCGCAGAGCGAGTCCTGATACTCATGAGTGCCAAAGGCACGAGGGAGTATCCAGAGCTCACTCTGCAGGAGTGAGAATATTTTCCATACCACATGATCTGCACATCATGTGTGCTATTTATACACTAGGGGTGGGAGCTTTTTAAATATTTTTTGTGTCCTTTTTGCTCTTTGTGTATGTGTGTGCGTGCGCTTGAGCGAGAGTTTTTCTGAATGGGCTGGGAGTCATAGAAATACCATGGCACACAGGTGAGTTTCCTTTGCAATGATAATTGAGTAACTTGCAGGCCTCAGTAAGAAAGAAGCTGAAGCAGTTTCATTTAGAATGTAGTCTGTAGTGAAGCCATCAGCTTATTAATGGGTTGGGAGTTTAGAAACACCAGCACACAGGTGAGTGTACTCGCAATGCTAATTGATTAACCTGCAGGCTCAGTGGAAAAGAAACTGAAGCAGTTTCATTTAGAATACAGGTTGTAATGAGCAAGTGGTGACATCAGCGCAGTATGGATAAATGGCATTTATCATCACAGTGCTGATGTCATTTATCATACTCCATTGAAGATATTCCATTTATTTAATTTTAGAAGCTTCCTAATTTAGCATCAGCAAGCAAAATGTTCATTTTTGGCAGTGTCTCATTTATCTGGGAATTGTACTGTACTGGCTGTACTGCCAAATTTTAACCAGTAGATGGCAGGTCGTTTTCTATTTTGTTTTTATGCTTGTGCAGTGCTTATGCTACACTGAGTTTCTATATTTTTAAAAGTCCAAACTATTTACAAGCTTAGTGTAAAACTGGGCAGTGTGTAGTGTTAAGGTGATATTTTTTTTTTTTTTTTTTTTTTTTTTTTTTTTTTTAAACACAGTAAGATGCGAGCTTTACTCAGCATTGCTCTGCAACTGGTGCAATTTGAAAGTTCGATCTTAGCTGTATGAGAAAAAATAAATAAATAAAGCAGGCAGCTGATGAGTTAAAACTCCTTGATGAGCTTTAGCAGAATCCAAACTTTAGTTTTCAGGGCAAACAATCCTTGTCATGATGTCTGCCCCCAGAAGGATCAAGCTTTGGTTTGGAATTAGGGAACTCTTTCTCCAGTTGATGAGAAAACCGTGTGCTGGTGGGGTACCAGACCACCTCTGCCACTGCTTGTAATGTTGGTTGAGCTGCTGGTTATGGGGACTATGACCAGCACTGGCACCTCCAATTCTGTCCGTGGGGCTGAGGAAGACCCCAGTGGTAGAGGATGAATTGAAGTACAGCTCTGCCACTCTGAACCTGAGATCATGTGTGTGACGTTACTGAGTGGGAGGGGTAAATAGGCATCTTGCAGATCTACGGATGCCACACAAAAAAATTTTGCGATTCCCTGATGATGACAAGGTTTCCACCTTGTAGGGTCTGCTGCGACAAATCTATTCAAGAATTCGAGAACTACGACTGGCCTGAATCCCTCGTGTGTGTTTTGGCACGATGAATGTTTTGGCACAATAAGACATGGGAACTAGCCCATTTGCAGTAATCCCAAAATGGCTTATATGGTTGCCGTCTTTCAGATGGGTTGCCAGTGACAGAGGGTACCACATGAGGCAGCAGGGGCTTGTATTAGGTGCCGATAATGTCTATGACCCCTCCATGTGACTTAATTTAGGCTCATTCCTGGAGAATTTTTAGAAACCTGACCCCTACTGGGGGATGTGCCCAGATAGCATGCTGATTTTCCCGGAGAAATTAGTATTTTGATCCTTATTGTAACTTGGGTAATGCAGAAGGCATCTGGGGCCCTAGGATGAAGACTGGCCCCCTGCCTCTTGATGTGGGATGTGCACCTTGGCATCTCCTCATAATCCCTCACTACCTCCCTGAGGGCTGAGCCAAACAGGAGATTACCTACAATGGGAGAGTTAGCCAACTGGCTCTTGTAGAGGCGATTGTCTGCCAGACCCAAAGCCAGGGGCTGCAGAAAGTAGAAGTTGGATACGTGGTCCGCACCTTACCACCTCTCCAAGAACAGTAGCTGATGAAGAATAGATCTGTTCCCCTCTGGATCACTTATGGGAAAATAAAATGCTACAAGTGGGACCCCAGACAGAGCATTTTAGGCCAAAAAAGGAGTGGTTAGGGAACTCTTCTCCGGCTGTCGACCCGAGACATTGTTGATGCTTGCAGGACCCAGTTGCGAGAGGCATCCACATCCTTATGTACTGGGTCTCTCAGAGAAGCCCCTCCTTCGGCTGGGATGACAGACAGCTTGGTCAGGCTTGAAATCAGAGGGTCAACTATGGGGCACCCAAACCACTTTTCAGCTTGCTTCTTGTCCAACTGAGAAGCCTAGAGATCTGCTGGGCCACTGGATAGGCGCGTTCTGGACCTTGCCCTTCCCCCCATCACAGGCCCTCTTGTCTGAAGGAGGTGGGATGCCATGGCCAGTTCGGCGGCAGCTGCCAAACAAAACCTGTTTTGGCTGGGTGGGAGCACCGAGGAAGATACAAGGAGAATCTTGACTATGAACTGGGCATGAAAATGACTAGGCCCTCCAGGACAGAGATTCTGGCAATGAGTCACAGAGTCTGATGATGCAGAGCCCCCTGGTTCCCCTCTGTTCAGGGGAGAAGATTGAGTCTGATGAGCCCGGGAACGCCTCCCAGTTACTCTATCTCTTATTAGTGCCCCTAGATGGGCATGGTGATGCTAGGAAAGGAGGGCAGGATGGGGGGTGGTTACCCTTAATGCTAGGAGCCTTGGGAGGAAAACTGCAGAGTTACAGGTGCTCATGGCAGGGAGGAGGTGGACACTGCAGCCATCACAGAAACTTGGGCCACCCAATACAATGACTGGGACCTGTCTGTACCAGGGTACAGGTTATTTCGAGGGGACAGGTGATTGGGAAAGGAGAGGTGTGGCACTATATGTGAAGGAAGGACTGAAGTGTGTAAGGGAGGAAGGGGAGGAGGGTAGTACAGAGTCACCTTGGATACAAATCCAGGATTCCAAGAATAGGATTCTTAGAATGGGAGTGGTGTACAGGCCACCATCTCAGATGGAGGAGCTAGACAGGGAACTAGCAGAACAGATAAGGAGGACCTGCGAGAAGGGTAGTGTGGTGATTGTGGGGGACTTCAACATGCCAGAAGTGGAATGGAGTACCCCAACAACCAGGAACAGAAGGGAGCAGGTACTGCTGGATGCCTTCCAGGACAGCTTCCTGCTGCAAATAGTCAGTGAACCAACCAGGTTAGGAAATACCCTTGATCTTGTGCTGGCAAATGGGGACTTTGTGAGAGAACTTACAGTGGAGGGACCACTGTCAGGGAGTGACCACCACTCAGTATGACTCACATTGGATATGGGCAAGGAAGGAGGGAATCGGCACAAGAGTGCTGGACTTCAGGAGGGCCGACTTTGGGAGGACGGGGAAGTGGTAAAGGGTACCTGGCCAGAATTCAATCTAGTATGAACATTAACCAGAGGTGGGGAGCTCATAAAGCTGGGGATAGTGGAGGCAACCAAAACTCTGCTGCAAGGCCCAGAGCAAAAAGGTTAGGGCTAAGAAACCGAGCTGGTTGAGCAAGGAGGTCATGGAAAGGTAAGGAGAAAAGAGCTGCCTTTAGGAAGTACATGAAAACAAGGAGGGGGAGGACAGGAGGAGTACTTGACAGAATCGAAGGAGGTGACAAGGGCAGTAAGGGGAGCCAAAGCATCTACAGAACTCAGGCTGGCACAAGGCATTAAGAAGGGGGAGAAGGACTTCTTTAGGTACATCAGGGAGACAAAGAGCTGTAAGGATTAGGAAGGAGGGGGGTTGGGTGGAAGCAGGGTGCAATAAGGCAGAAGCACTAAATGAGTACTTCTGTTCAGTATTTACTAAAGAGAAGAGGGGGTGACACCCAAAGGGGGAGAAATGGCAGAAACAGGGGGGAAAGGGGTGACAGATGGGGAAATCATGGAGGGCAGAGTTCAGGAGGGTTTGAAGGCACTGAGGGTGGATAAGGCGTCAGGCCCAGATGGCATCCACCCCAGGGTACTGAAGGAGCCGGCAGAGGTCCTTGCAGGACCTTTGACAGACCTATTTAATGCCTCAGTACATTTGGGGTGTGTACCTCAGGACTGGAGGATGGTTCATGTGGTGCCCCTCCACCAGAGTGGCCCCAAGGATGAACCGGGAAACTACAGACCAGTGAGCCTCACATCCATCGTGAGTAAGCTAATGGAGACTATCCTGAAGGACAGGCTGGTGGCCCTCCTAGAGGCCAAAGGACTACAGGACAGAAGACTGCATGGCTTCATACGGGGTGGATCCTGCCAAACCAACCTGGTGGAGTTCTATGACTGGGTAACCAGGCAACCGGACAGGGGCCATGTAGTGGACGTCCTGTATCTGGACTTCAGTAAGGCATTCGACTCTGTGCCGCATGGAAGGCTGGCAAGTAAGTAAGTTAGGCACAGGGGCGGGTGCAAAGCTGGTGAGACGGGTAGGAAACTGGCTTCAGGGAAGGCTACAGAGGGTGGTGGGGGGTGGGGAGCTCTCACACCCAAGGGCAGTGACGAGCGGTGTTCCACAGGGCTCGGTGTTGGGACCAGTGTTTGGGATATTCATTGCAGACATATCATGGGACATCAAGAGCAAGATCAGTCTGTTTGCTGACGATACCAAGGTAGGAGCGTGGTGGATGACCTAGGGGATGGCAGGGTTGCAGGATGATCTGACAAAGCTTGAAACCTGGTCAGACACCTGGCAACTGGGGTTTAATGCCAAAAAGTGCAAGGTGCTGCATTTTGGGATGAAGAACCCAAGGAGAAGTTACCAGCTGGGGGGAGTGCAGCTAGCCCAGACAGAGGAGAAGGATCTGGGGGTGCTCATTACAGGGTCAATTAACAACTTGGCACAATGTAGGAAGGCAGCTGCAAAGGCCAACAAAATGCTGGGTTGTATTGCAAGGGGTATATCCTCGAGGAGGGAGGAGGTGATTCTGACACTGAATAGGTCATTAGTTAGACCGCTCCTGGAGTACTGCGTGCAGTACTGGCGCCCGGATCTGAAGAGGGACATTAAGTTACTGGAGGGGGTGCAGTGCAGGGCGACAAAGATGATCAAGGGGCTGAGGGACTTATACGAGAGGAGGTTGAGGGAGTTGAACATGTACTCACTAGAGGACAGGGGGACGTGATTGAAACCTTTAAATACATGAAAGGAATAAACAAGACAGGTACAGAGGGGCTGTTCAAAGTAAGGGAGGGAGGGACACCAGGGGCCATGATGAGACTGGAGGAGGAAGGTTCAGGAGGAGATGAGGAGACACTTTTACAGAGAGGGTGGTGGCTGGGTGGAATGCGTTACCTGCAGAAGTGGTATCCAGTAGAACAGTGGATTGCTTCAAAAGGGGATGGGACAGGACAAGGAGGAGGAGGGTTAATGAAAGGGAAGGGTGGAAGGGAAGGGCAGCTGCAAGATAAGGGTGCTAGCTGCACATTCGAGCAGACTTGATAGACCTCTAGGCCTTTATCTGCTGGCAAATTTCATATGTACGTAGATCTACTTCGAGTCTGTGGGATATGAGGGCAACTGCTTGGGGTCCTCCTCCTTCTTATGCTTTCTTGTGAGGTCTTCCCTCTGAGGACCCCTGAGGTGCCCGCTGCCCTCTCAGACCTGGTAATTGTTGCTCGCTCAGACCCAGCTGTTGGCCATCAGTCTGAGTCGAGGAAGGGGCTGCCTCTTTCGAGTCCTCCACATTCGGCGCATTGCCTGCTCCCATATTAGGCAAAGTGATCCAACAAAGGTGGTCAGAATCGGGGACGAAAACTCCTGCTTCACTGGCATTGATTGTCCTGAAAGGTGTGCCTGAGGCCATGCCCCCAAATGCTCCTATTCCCCCTTTTTAATTAGCGTACTCCCTTCCCGGAGAGGAGTACTGGCTATGGTGTTGAAGCTGCCAGAATTGCTGCTGGCCCTTTAAGGCAAAATACTGAGGAGCATGAACTGCATCAAGTTGAACTAAAGTCAGCAGAAAAATAGAACCTGTTTTTTTTTGCGGGGGCTGTCCGACAGAGGGGAGCTCCATTAGTCCAAGTAACTCCCAATGCCCACCTCGTGAACTGTATCTAGTCCATGGTCTAGCATTATCAGATTAGCTGGGCCACGCGCCTTCTTCGGCGACGAGCAGCACCCTCTGAAGTACTCATCCTGCCGTAAGAAAGCCCAAGTCCCCAGGAAGTGCTTCGGGTCAGAGATTAAGATGAAAAGTGGGCTCCGTCAACAAGCCTTGAGCTCCTGGGTGCTAGTCGACGAGCTGTGCCTCTGAGCGGCCTATTACTAGGGCCGCTGGTGCAATACGAAAAAATTACTCACCTTAGTAATTATATTTTTTCTGATGGAGTCTTGCTGTATTCTGACAATTGCAGTGATTCCCAACCTTTGAACTGCCCTGGAGAACTAAGGGTTAACTTTCTATGCAGGACATGGAATGCTGAGCTCTAGCTCAGCTGAAGTCTCTGTCTGGAGTGTTTTGAACCTAAACCGTCAGATTCTTACAAGCCCAACTAAACTAAAAATTCTATGTGGAAATTGTAAAAATTCTACTAGCCAACTGGCTGAAAAGTTTCGATTCCCAAGGAAGACAAGTCAGGAAACCCAATGTACTTAAAAAAAACAACAATAATAAATAAGCACCCAAACAAAAGGGAGGAGGGTGCCAGCAATACACCCCTGGGGTGCAACACTGCACCTGTCCACCCACTTCCCAAAAACAGGTTCTGAGAGGTGAGGCAGGGAGGGAGGTCACAATACAGCAAGACTCTATTAGAAGAAACATAATTACTAAGGTGAGTAATTTTTTCTTCAAACAACATGAAGTCTTGCTGTATTCTGACAATTGCAGACTATCAAGCAGTACCTCCAAGGAGGAGGGACAGAACCTACTTTGGGAATAGACTCTGAAGTACTGCTGTGCCAAACCGAGCATCACTCACAGAAACACAGAAACATAGAATTTGACGGCAGATAAGGACCGCTTGGCCCACCCAGTCTGCCCATTTCCCTACCTAATGGATAAGCTGCAGATCCTAGTTAACCAGCAGCCTACTTCTTCCTACCCCCACCCCCTAGAACTTCCTTATGACTGTCCCATGCATGCTTGAATTCCACCACTGTTTTTGACTCCACAACCCTCCGAAGACCGTCTATACATCCACAACCCTCTGTAAAAAAATACTTCCTTACATTACCTCTGAGCTGCCCCCACCAAATCTTCAAATTGTGCCCCTTGTTCTTGCACACCTTTTTGAAAGATGCTACCTCATGGACTTTGTTGATTCCCTTGAGGTACTTGAAAGTTTCTATCATGTATCCCTCTCCTCCTTTCCTCGAGGCTATACATATTAAGCTCCTTAAGTCTCAAAGACTCCTAGCCTGATATCCAGAGAGTAATGCTTGGTAAAGGTTTGACTGTTTTCCAGGTGGCTGCTTGACAAATTTCTAGGAGAGGAATGTCCCTGGCCACAGCCAGGGAAGCAGCTATACCTCTTAGAAATGAGCCCTCAGGCCTGAGGGTGGAGTTTTCCCAGTTTTCATAGCAGAATTGTATACAAGACACAATCCACCTGGCAATAGATCTTTGGTGGCAGGTTTGCCCTTTCCCACTTCTCCATAAGTGAGGAACAACTGAAGGAGTAAAACCTGTGACCCTTGGTACGCTTCTATGTAGTAACTAAGGGTCTTTTGACATCAAAACTGTGTAGCCTCCTCTCTCCTGAGGAAGAATGATCAGTGAAGAAAGCAGGGAGAGACACAAACTGGTTTAAATGGAAGTCTGAAACCACTATGGGCAAGAACCTTCTCTGTTCTAAGGACCACTTTATTCCTATGAAATGAGGTAAAAATCAGGTTCCACTGACAGGGCTTGCAATTCACTGATACGCCTGGCAGAGGTAATGGCTACCAAGAACACAGTTTTCCAAGTCAAGTACTTAAGCTCTGCTGAAGACATAGGCTCAAAGGGGGGTTGCATAAGCTGAGCAATGCAAACATTCAAATCCCAGGCAGGGGCAGGGTCTCTAAAGGGGGGATTGGTGTGAAACAATCCTTTAAAAAATTTACAGAACACAGGATGGGAAGATAGTGAGGAAGGCTTCCCCACAGACCAAAATGCAGAAACAGCTGACAAGTGCACTCTGAGAGTAGCTGGTCTGAGGCCTAGGCCATTAAGATGGACCATGTAATCCAGAACCATAGGCAATTCAGCAGTGTCTGGAGAAATATTCTTCTTAGAACACCAAATGCTGAATCTTTTCCATTTGGAGTTGTAAGTCTTTCTGGTGGAGGGCTTTCTAGAAGCCTTGAGAATATCCAGAACCCCGTGGGAAAGATGCAGATCTGCAAACTAACTCTTCAAGAGCCATGCCTTGAGATTGAGGGACTGAAGATTGGGGTACCAAATCCTCCCCTGAGAGGATGTTAACAGGTTGTAATTCATGGGAAGAGACAGGGGGAGATGGACTGCCAGGGACAGCAACAGAGGGTACCAGGGCTGTCTGGCCCAATCTGGAGCAACCAGAATCACCTTGCAAGGTTGAGACCTTATTTTGGACTAAAACTTTGAACAGGAGTGGGAAAGGGGGAAGGCATACATAAACTTCCCTTCCCAATTCAGAATCAGGGCATCCAGGGGGACTGAGCCCAAGACTGGAGGTCTGCAACAAAAGAGAGGAAGTTAGTGATTGTCTGGAGCTGCAAAGAGATCTCTGGAGTGCCCCACCTCGAAAAAAATCACTTTCAACACCTGAGGGTCCAGGGACCATTCGTGATGGCCCTGAGAAATCCTGCTCGGTGCATCTGCTAGCACATTGTCCTTACCTGGAAGGTGAACTGCTACAAGAGGCTTGCAGTGAATATGTCAGGGACCACAACTTCATGGCTTCTGTGCACAAGGCCGTGGACCGAGTGCCTCCCTGCTTGTTGATGTACCACATGGTGGTAGTGTTGTCTGTTCTGACTTAAACCACCTTGTTCTAAACTGACTGTGAGAACGCTTTCAGAGCTAGAAAACAGCCCTGAGCTCTAGAAGACTGATGTGTAGAAGGGATTCTTGGGGGTGGGGATCACAGGCCTTGGGCAGTGAGGGACCCAGGTGGGCTCCCCAGCCCAGAAGAGAAGCATCCGTGGCAAGGACCACTGAACAAGGCTGAGCAACAAAAGGAACACCTTGCCTTAAACTGTCCTGATCCTGCCACCACTGGTGGGCCTGGATCAAGGTCAGAGTCACTGGAATCAGTTTGGTAAGGGAGTCCTTTCTCAGACACCAGTAAGCCTCAACTGGAACTGAATATCCCTCATCTGGAATCTTGCCCCTTGGACCACTGCTGTTGAAGCTGCCATGTGGCTCAAGAGCTGGAGGAAATGCCTTGCTGGTCGAGATACCTGAAGACTGAAGGAAGAAGCTAGTTCCATAGAAGAAAGGCTCTTGCTCCGAGTGTGTCCAGTTCTGTTCCCCTATGAAGGTAAGGAGCTGGACTGGTTCGAGAACTGATTTGGGAAGATTGAGAAGAAATCCTAGGAAGGTGAGCACTTGCTGGGTCACTTGCAGGTGAGACTTGACTTGGTCTGGAGACTGACCCACTAAATAGCCAATCGGCCAGATAAGGACATATGGAAATCTTTTGCCTTCTTAGAAAAGCAACTACTACTGCCAGGCACTTTGTGAAAACCCTTGGAGCTGATGTTAGGCCAAAGGGCACTGCTCTGAACTGACAGTGGCCTGAGGGCAACTCGAACCTGAGGTACTTTCTGTGGGAACACCTGATGGGAATGTGAAAATAGGCATCTTTGAGGTCCAGGGAGGATAGCCAGTCTCCTGGCCTTAGAGAGGGAAGGATTATTCCCCGAGTTATCATCTTGAACTTTGGTTTTAAAAGATGTTTGTTCAGATATCTGAAGTCTACGATGGGTCGCCACTCCCCAGTCTTTTTGGGGGTCAGGAAGTACCTGGAGTACAGTCATTTGCCCCAGTGTAGGGTAGGTACTCTCTCTATAGCTCTTAAAGCTAGGAGAGAAGAAACCTCTGCCTCTAGGGCAAGGGTTTCCGAAAGATTTGCAGGTGGAAAAGATCTGGCTCTCATCTTTGGAAATTTTTTGAAGCTGAGAACCAGTCCCTGGCTTACTACTTCCAGGACCCACTTGTCTGATGTAACAGACATCCAGTCCTGGACAAAGTAAGCCAGCCTGCCCCTACTGGAACAGGAGAGTCGACCCGGGCAGACCCATCAGAGTGTCTGCTTGGCAGGGGCTTTAGGCTGAGGGGTGGATGCAGGCCTGTCATCCCCCTTCTGCCTCTCCCTCTGAAGAACCCCCTCTGCGAAAAAGAAGAAGAGGCCTGTGCTTGGTAAAAAGGCCTTTGAAAAGACCTACCCCTAGACTGCTGCCTTTGAGAAGTTGCCTGCCTTTCCTTGGCCTGAGCACTCCTATAAGTGGTCCTGTACTCATCCATTTTCTTCATGTAATTCTCTATCTGCTCCCCAAACAGAGAATTACCCACTACAGGAAAATCCATAGCCTTAGCCTGGGTGTCCTGCAAGAGGCTAGTACATCTGAGCCAAACTATCCTCCGAAGAGCCACAGATGTAGCCATGACTCTTGATGAGACATCACTAGAGTCCACAGCAGCATGAAATTGCACTTTAGATGCCTCAATCCCATCTGCAGCCACCGCCTCCAGCTCCTTGGCTAGCTGGGGGAGGCCTGTTTAGCCAGTGCCAGTACAGTGTCCCACCTGGACTTCTGGTACCTGGCTGTATAGGCCATGTAATTCACCTGCCTGACTCCCAAAGAAGATGCCATGTACTGCTTCTTTGCCATGGCATCAGTCTTCCTGGAGTCCTTGTCACGGAGGTGTGAAGCCAAGGGAATATTTGCTTTGTCACAGGCAGCAGCCTGCACTATCCCAACATGGCTGCACTGCTGATATAAGAACTCCGTGTCTGAGCCTGAGAGTGTATACCTCTTGTCCATCCTTTTATCCACAGGAAGTATAGTGTTAGAAGACTAAGATTTTTTATGTACGTTTCCCAAAAGATTTATGGAGGGGAATAGACAGTCTCCTGGACTCTGGGATATCCATCATCTCTACATAATCAGGCTCTTCTTGATCTTCCACAACCTCCTCCATAGGAAGCTGGAGGGTTTCAGCCACTTTCCTGTAAAACATAAAATTGGAAGGGGACTCAGAAAGCCTAGGAGGGGAAACACCTGATTGTCTGCCTGGGGAGATGTCTGGTTCTACAGGCACATCCAGACCTTCACTTACATCATAATCCTCAAAATTCCCCTTCCTTTTCAAACTCCGGTTCATTAAATTCTTCAAGGGTATACTCTTGAACCGGGAGAACCAACCGAACCGAACCCCTGCCAGAGGGAGCCAGTTGGGTTGGAACCGGACGGAGAGATTCCACAACTTGAATCGCCCTGGCTATCTCTTCGGCGGTCGGAACATGAACCTCTGGATCCGAACCGGTCAATTTATCTTTGCACTTTCTTTTTGTTGGAACCGATCCCTCGGAATCGGCTCGCCTTTTGCCCGAAAAAGTATCACCTTGGTCAGAGGGCACTCCTCCTGGTTCAGCCGAAACCAAACCGGGCTGGCCACCCGGGTCAGCGGACTTCTCAGCCTCCTTTTCCTTCAGCCTACCTAATCTCTTTTCTCGAGGGTAGATTTGGAAACATTTTTTACATATTTGGCAGTCTGAATCGAAGTGGTCAAACCCCAGACAATAAACATAGGTGGTGTGGGGACTGGCCTTGGTAAATACCTCCCCACACTCACTGCAGTGTTGAAACCCAGTGGGCCCGTTCTTTTTCTTGGGTTTCTCAGACATGGCCAACCTAATGAAACTTACCCTTTTTTTCGGCAACCACCAGGCAAAACTCCCTTATCGGTTCCTAACCGTGTCATGGTATTGGAAAAAACTGGTTAAAACATTTTTTTTTTTTTTTTTAGACCAGATAAGAACTGGTAACCACACTAAATACAGTAAAATATAAATCAAATGGTCAGTCTAGCCAAACCGACCGCGACTTTCTTACAAGTTCCACACAGAAAAGTATAATTCCTATCTAGTACTCACGGCACTCACAGACAGAGACTGAACAGACTATGCAGATACTTTTTTTTTCAGTTTAAACCGACAAGAAAGTGAACACTTTAACAAACTTCGAACCGAGCTGAAGAAGAAATCTCCAGAGTGACCGTTCAGTGTGGCGGAGTAAAGAATCTGACAGTTTAGGTTCAAAACACTCCAGACAGAGACTTCAACCGAGCTCGAGCTCAGCGTTCCATGCCCTGCATGGAAAGTTAACCCTTAGTTCTCCGGGGCAGTTCAAAGGTTAGGAATCGCTGCAAACGTCAGAATACAGCAAGACTTCATGTTGTTTGAAAGCATCCGTTGCTTTGCCCGTGGGGAGAAGAAGGCACCTGAGGGATTGAGAATGCCTGAGCACGCTGTCACAACCCATCTGTGTTGAGCGCGGCCTCCGTCGATGAGCCTGGCCACTGAAGAGCTCAACGGAAAAGGGCTCCATGGGCATGCTTCTGGGTCCCGGTTTCAATGTGCCAGCACACCACTGCAGTTGCTCACTTCCTCGCAATTGCGCTTGGAAATCCTGAGCGTCAGCCCCAGCCGATTAACAAATAATTGCTTTCCTACAAACTGCTGAGCCGATTCAAATATAAATACTTTCCTCTTCTGATCCTCTGAAGACCGGGGTGGGGAGGTGGACAGCACCGAACCCTTAACGCAGGGAAAATAAGCCAGACTGAACAGCTGAACAGCACGTGCAGCTGGGCTGGTACCGCAAGGGAGAAGGATGGGGTGGTGCAGATCTGACCAGCATGCACGGCTGAGACTGGAACCCCCTCGGAGCTGAGAGGGCTACATCCTTAGAAATTGTAGGGGCAGAGATAGCTGCCTCCAGAAAAGTGAGAGGAGCCAGTATGTCCAGCATGTGGGGCTGAGACTGGGTCCCCCAAGAGCAGAGAGAGGGCTATGTCTTTGGATCCCTCCTTCCCTGCTCTCTGAGAAATCCATAGTAACAATGTCCAAACTAACAGTCCTGAAGTCTTCAGGTCTGTCACCACAGTGACCGAGCTCTGCTGCAGAGTACCTGCTCCCTGCAAGGCAGGAAGTAAACTGAGGGAGACAGGAAGTGGGTGGCTGGATGTCCCCTGCTGCAGACGTCCGATTCCTGCCTGCCTGTCAGTATCAGGAGGTACAGCCCAGGAATAAGGAAGCCCGGAGACCAGCTTAGGAGAGAGAACAAGCATTTGTCAATGCCGAATGTTTACCTGCTGATATTAGCATTGGGAATGCGGAAATTACACAGATGCAGAACAGGAATGGCAGTGAAGTATTGAACTTCACACCAGCCCCACCTCCACCTTGCAGAGAGGGACAGGCATTGGGGTATGCGTTTGAGTCATCGCCCATAACGTTCATGCCATTTCACCTTACCCCATCCTGCAGACACTGGCAAGTGCTGAGGTGTGTCTTGGCGTGTTCCACTTTACAGTCACCCCATTCCAGAAGGACATACGCTGAAATGGGTGCAGTATAGGAGAATGGGGTGAACTCTGGAGCCGAAGAGTCCAAGGCACACCTGTCACTGGCTGCAGGGTTGGGGGTGGAATGGCATGAGCATTACAGTGACAATCCAAAGGCACACCCCTAATGCCTGTCAGTCTGTACAGGGTGGGACGTTATGGTTAGAAACCCAAACGCTCAGGGCATTTGTTGGTATTTGCACTACAAAATTTTCAACATACCATTTTTGTGACCCACACTTCATGAAAGCATTTGGGACTACTTCTCATTAACAGTGGCACTGTGATTTTGTCAACGAGTCCCGAACTTTGAGTTCCCACAGCGACTGTGCCATTCTGCGCCAGATGTACAAAAACACAGGTCGGGCAGGATGTGAAGAATGACAGCTGCACCACTCATAGGGAGGTGTGAAGAGATTGCTATGTTGAAAATCTGTAGTGAAAATGTTAAAAATGCTCGAACTTCCGAGCGTACATGGAAACTGCGTAATGCATGCGGATCACCTCTTCCACGCTTTCTGTCACTTTGCCCTGAACTGCCCTTACTGAACCCATCACTGCACCCTCTACCAATCTATGAGCCTTACATCTCTAGAAAATCATAGGCTGTCCCACTGTGCCAAGACCTCGGCCAAGTACAGTTCCCAGCGGCTCCCCCCCACCTCACAAATGCCCTAGCCAACACATTCACTCAAGCACACTCACTGAAACATAATGACTCACGAATCCTGGTTGTCCCTCACCAATCCTCTGCCATAGGACAAGCAGCATTTAGCTACCGCATGCCTAAGCTGTGGAACTCCCTGCCAGAAAACATTCGTCACTTCTCCTCCTCCCCGGATCTTAACTCCTTGCTCCTAGATCACTTCTCCCCACCTGCTCATGTGTCTAGGTCATGTAACAGCCCTCGGGTGGTTACCTTGTCTGGCACATCCTATTTAATGTTTACTGTTTACTGGCATAACTAAATTTTATTGTATTGAGTCTTACACTGTGCCTGTCAAGAGTTTTATCAATTCATGTATCATTTTCTAACTCATTGTGTCGGTCACTAGCTGGTAATGTGCACCATGTATTTTGTATTTGCATTATTCTTTGTACTTGCTTACATTCAACCGTGTATATACTGCCCCTTCCCCAAGACGCATCTGAAATCGAGCAGTAGCTTGCTCAGCATGCCTTCCTGGTAAAACGCTTAAATAAATAAATAGTCATTTAGTGAAATTATTTCACCAAATTTTCAACATGGGCATTTTGTGACCTCTGCTCATGATCACTGTCACTATGATTTTATTAACATGTCCCGAATATTAATTTCCGACAGCGACCACACTATTCTGCACCAGATATGTAAACGCACATTTCCGGAAAGATATGAAAAATGATAGCTATACTGTTCATAAGGAGGTGTGAGAAAAAATGCCAATGTTGAAAATCTGGAGTGAAAATATTACAAATTCGAGAAGTTACGAGGGAGCGTGGAAACTGCGCAACACACGCTCATAAGAGTCATTTTTTGGATATTTTTTTCACCAAATTTGCAATATAGGCTTTTTGAGAGCCCACCTCATGAACAGTGGTACTGTTTGGTTAATCAGTGCCCAAAGGTGATTCCGCACAGTGACTGTGAATATCACCTTTCGGGACCAAATAACGACATGACAGTGACTGTATCCATGAGGAGGGGTCCCAATAACCCCATGTTGAAAATCTGGTGGTAAAAGTCCAAAAAATGGCCAAGATAGCCACATAGGTTGGAAAAAAAAAAAAAAAAAACCACTTATGCCATTATACAACTTACCAGCATTTCTTCAGTTCGCCGTCAGCTTTGACTAGTGCAGACGTGTTCCCAGTCCACTGAAGATCATTGCGCCGGGTTCTGGAGGTAAGTATGGGGTAGGGAGGTGGGGTGCGCAGAGGGTGGACGCGGGTTGTGTGATGGGGCATGACAGACCGTAAGGGACAATTTTCTTTATTTCAGGGACAAAAATAATGAAAAGAACATTGCGGACAGGGTTTCTTCTCCTTCAGGCTTCATTTGTGCACACTGAGGTGGGCTCCCAGTGTGCCGCCTGCATTTTGGGAAGGGGGGACTTAGCTAACGAGGGCTGGGCCCCCATCTGCAAACAAAGACTGGGGCATGATGTCAGGGGACTGGGCACCCCTCAGCACACAACAAATTGGGAGAGACATTTGCCAATGAGGAGTGGGCTCCATTGGCAAATGAACTGGGTCACTGGCATGCCGACAGGAGGACTGGGCACCCCGTCGGCTTACATGGGACTGTGAGGTGGCGGCATAGCCACCGCCATGTTCACAGAAATGTTACACCAGGCAAGGTACCGCCCTGCAATGACAGGCCGCTCCCTCATTGCTGCGGAACTGCTGACACTGCAATGATGAGGTGGCATCTCATTGCAGTGGCCAAATCGGTTCAAGTTGGTGGCACTTCTGCAGAACCAGTGTCATCAAGACACTGGGCCTGCATAGGGTGCACACCGTCCAGCCCACAAATGCAGTGATGGCATTGGCTGCCATACTGCCGCACCTCCACAACCCCGCTTCTCTCCTAAGCTGCCGCATAATGTTTCTTGTGCAAGCAAACATAAAAAGGCAGTCAAAACCCATGAAGTTTCCATGGAGGAGTCCTCAAACAAGGAATTCCATGTAAAACTGCTGACAAAGATACTAAAACCATTTAATTATGACCAAAAAAGGGATTACAGGAGCCACCCACAAAAGGATAATGTAATAGTAGATAAAATCCAGTACTGTAGCCATTATATATATTTTTTCATATACAATTTATCCTCCTGTTCCTCACTGGCTGCCCCCTGCCGACCGACATCCCTAGCGCAGTCACCCGGCTTCCCTGGGACTTACGCCCGCTGTCATCCTGCCACAGGACTGGGGTTGCTGCTGGGTCGCCGGTGGGCCTGTAAAAGGTCGGCTTTATCCCGCCCAGGTGTTTTTCTACCATTTTCCAGGGCCCATGGATCGTCCAATGGCTGCGAGCATGCTAGCTCCACTCCATGGTGACGCCCCCAGCGACCTGAACATGGGGTCCCTTCCTTCTTAGTGGCGTGGCATGAGCCGCCATCCAGCCATCACTGGGTGGCAGGCAAACAGCAGACCACATGCACCCCCCGCCCCAAGGAAGGTGAGCTGTCCTGGAACACTCGATCTTTCCTCTCCACGTCGGCTGTCGAGCAACCAGAGTCCATTCCCGACCCCAGGTCGCCAGTGTCACAGGAAGTAAGTACAGCGCCTCAGCCCTCCATGCCACTGGGCGGGCATATAGCTACTGCATCTTTACAAGACCCAAATACCAATTTTAATAAGACATCAACTGGTACAAACAGTGTCAGTTATGCTGTATAATAGCTATAAGAACGAAAATCTGAAGAAAGCAAAAAAAAAAAAAACACCATAAATGTTATTTCAATGTGAAAAAAAGTGTAATTTGTCATTTTGTATCGTGCACGTGCTCCTTATTTCCACTCTCAATTATTCCCTTTACATACCTGAAGACTCCTAATATGTCTTCCCTGTTCCTCCTCTCCTCCAGTGTGTACATCACAAGCTCCTTCAAGGAGGAGAATATCCCACCCACCATTACCCTCTGAAGTCTCCCCCAAAGCCAATTTTCAACCCACTTCAGCTACTGTCCTTCCACTCCCATCTCCCCCAGCTTTGCTGTCAGCTCTTTATGGGGTACTGAATCAAACGCCTTGCTAAAATCCAGGTACAGGACGTCCACCAGTCTATGTCTGTCCAAAGCCCTTGTCATCCAGTCATAAAGCTCTACGAGGTTAGACTGACACGACCTCCCCGGAACAAGGCCATACTGTTTATCATCCTGGTGCCCAAACCCTTCCGGATGCCTCCCAAGTCTCTCCTTGATAAAGTCCTCCATTACTTTGCCCACCACAGACGTTAGGCTGACAGGCCTATAATTCCCCATCTCCTCCCTAGACCCCCCATTATGGATAGGCACTACATACGCCACCCTCCAGTCCCGAGGCACCCATCCTGTCTGCAGAGAGATGTTAAAGAGTGCAGCCAATGGAGCTGCCAGTTCATCCACCAGTTCCTTCATAACACTCTGATGTAGCCCATCCGGCCCCAGCAACTTATCAGTTTTTAGATTCCAAAGGGCCTCCAACAACATCTTAAACATATTAAAACATCTATACAGCACAATGCCCAGTTAGATTCCTAATAGTTCTTACAGCTACTACCAGAAACTGAATTCACAACAGTGAAACATTTATAAACCAAAAGAAAACAATTGATGTTTCCATTACCAAAAGGTGAATACAGTCAGGATTTCAAAAACAAATATACGCATATCTACTGGAAGTATTCAAGTCTCTTCATCCTCTTTTGCTTCGGATTCTGACCTTGGATTATTCTTTCCTCCAGCGTTATAGTGCAGCATGGCGTTAAGCCTACTTAAATGACTTCAGTAGGATCGGAGAACACACACACACACACACACACACACACACACACACACACACACACACACCCTTCCCCTCATGAACAATCTGTGGCAGGGCAGAAAACAATCATGCCATGGGAGACATCTGCCTCCCTCAGGATGGCCCTTACCCTGTCAAACCTCTTCTTCTGTCCAGTTGCGTAAGTGAGATCGGGGTCTAGGAGAATTTGTTGGGCATCTTGCAGAAGTGTCTTTTTTACACTGTGCTAGCGCCAAAACAAAATCCCTGATCAAGAACCATAAAGCCGGCCCGGTTACGCTGAGTGTTGAGGCGCTGGACGCTACACCTCACACCACACTGGTGAACAGAGTTTGGGAATGAGCTCAGGTGCCGGGGGTCAACAGGGGAGGGAGAGGATCGCACGTTCAATGGGCTGCTCTCCTCTCCCTGGGGAGGGAGCCTCCGGCACAGCAGAGACCCCCAGTGGAGACCGGAGGTACAGCCTGCAAAGGAGCCATCATGGGGAAGAGCGAGGCAGACATCACTGCACATCTGAACTCCTGGGGTAACACCTTAAGAAAGGAAAAAACCCTACATGCCTGGATAGGTGATGGCTCCCCACAGTGCCACGACGCCACACATCCAACATGGGGCCACTGTCTCCGCCCCCTCTGCCGTTCCGCCAACCCGACTGACACTCTGGATTATACAGCGCCAGTGTGGTGGCAGCCCTACCTCAGGGGACTCTCAGCTGGGAAAAGTTTTCTGCTCGGGATCGAAGGACAGCTACCCTCCAAGAAGCCAGGACCACAGTGGACGGCAGAAGTGCTTGTAGGTGAGTAGGGGTAGCCAGAGAGTTCCAGACATGGGGGTGAGAAACAGTCTACAAAACAAAAAAGCATAACGATTGCGCTGGGTGCTTCAGGGTTATCCCATCGTCCCCGGTTAATCACTCTAAGCTTTCTGGATCATGATATGGTGGTCAACTAAGGGCTCACCAAGCTGCCCTTGACCGATTCTCTAGGGTTTCGAGACAGGATTTGAGGTGTATGTTTTCCTTCATCAAATTAGTTGTAGCACAGAGGTCCACCTTGGGACAGTTCATTGTCTCTACTGTCTCAGTTTTGACAACATTCAGATTTGTCCCCAGACTGGTAACTGTTGGTGAAAGAATCAAATTTATCTGCTAAACTAGCAACTGTTGCAATTAAGAGTAATTTTTATTCCAAGACTTTGTAATGTTTCTTCTGTTTCATCATCAGTTACGGCTGCGGTTCTGTCCGGAACAGACCGCGTGGTCGAGGGTCCAGCAGCAGTTTCATTTTCAGCTCCCTCTTGCAGTGGTTTGCCTTTCTTTGGGTTCCCTATTCTTGTTCAGCAGGCTGTCCAGTATCAGAAGACCGGGCTTGACAAATCCTATAGCCAGACGCCCCAGACTACAAGTTTTCCTTCTGGGACAAGCACTTTGACAAGCGCTGCTTGTCAGTGGACAAGTACCCATTTAAAACTTTAAAAAAAATTAAAATAAAAATATAAAGAAAATGCCTGCAGAGCCAGCTTCTTCCAGCAGGCTGTTTGCGTCAGGCCGTTTCCTTGGTCATGTGATCAGAGCGGCACTTGTGTGACATCCCTTGCTTCAGTGAGTGAGCGTGGATGGAACAGGAGAGAGCAGCAGCCACGGGGGAAATCAGGCAGAGCCAGTCACAGGACTGGCATGCGTGACAGCGAATCATTATGGGCATTAGATGAGGTAAAGCACGTTCATTGGTGGCAGTGGCGGCCCGGGCGGGAGAAGCGATCGCAGCCCGCTCGCTCACTTTCTACAGCTTTCTAGAGAAAGGGACGGCGCGTTGCAGGAGCAGTGTACAGAGTTAGTCTTTCTGGCTGCATTTGGAGCAGGGAGTCACCAACTTGTAGTACTAAATTGTACTAGATCCTGCTAGGGAGTAGGGACCGAGTTAAAAAAACAAAACAAAAACAAAAACAAAAAACACAAAGTCTGCCACTGCAAGCAGTAGCCGGAGAGATAGGCTTGTGAGGGTTGGGAGTAACAACGTGGTAGGAGAAGACAGTCGGAGAGGTAGAGTGGGAGCCGCCAAGGATAGCTAAGCAGTCACAGTGGTTTTGCTGCCTGAACTGCTGCTTCCCTGACTGTGCCTCTATTTTTAAACTCCTGAACTAACTCCCTTGCATTTCGTAAAAGAAAAGATAAACCGAATAAAGAAAACCTAACGAATCGTCCTTCGGGGGCCATTGTGACCGGATGGTGAATGGAGGGGAGTCGAGGAGATTGTATCCAAGTTAAAAAATAAATTAATAAATAAATAATCTAATCTCCCTGCTAGTTGCCTTGCCAACGTTACCACTGCTGCCAGCCAATTCTAAAAAAAAAAAAACCAGTACTGGTAAAATAAAGAGACTGTGGCAGACGGGCAGTCTTCTGACACAAGCAGTAAAAAGAAGCCAGACGAGGTCGGAGGGATTTGATAAAGAAAGACAACTTTAGCCACCACATAATCAGAGACAGAAGACTGAAGGAACTAATCGATTACTGACACCGTCTCGCTGACTGATACAAAAACGCCTGTATAACTAATTAAAAAAAAAAATCATCAACTGAAGGGGATGGGTTTGTCTGCTGGGGAGTGTGTGGGCACTTGGGTAATAATGTATTTAACAAAGTAATTAAAAAGGTGAGTGGACCAGGAGGACCTCTGAAAAAGCATAACAGAGAAGAGAGCTGAGAGCACTGCATTGCAAGACACTGAGGATTTCCAGTTCTGTGGTAGCCTAATTAAACTACAAAAGTGTATTTAACTACTAAAGCTAAGCTGCCTAAAGAAAACATCAGCAGCCCAGTGTCTACCTACCTAGTACTAGTACCATAACCTACCTGTCCTACCCTGACCTCTACCTTGTGTGAGTGCACAGACACTTGTCCGACTACATAAATAAACAAAGTAAAAGGGTTAGGGCAGAAGTGTAACAATATAACTGCCTGAACAAAAATACAAACAGGACTACTGTCAGACTCAAGCCTCGAGAGAGTAATAGTTGTGAGCAAGACTGTGGGGCGGCACTGTGTGTTGCCCAAGTAATGGCAAGTGTTTAGCTAAGCTACCTGGCAGAAACAAAAGCGCACAAGTCGAGAAGGATAACCAATTGCCCAAATTAATTAATGAAAAAGAAAAGATCAAAACAAGACTAGGTGACACATAAATAAAAGTTATAAAAAAAAAAAAAAAAAAGTCAGAAAGCTAGTAAAAGATTCTAAAGAAAATCAAATAAGAGAAGCCTTACTCTGTGCGGGCTGTGTTGGTAGAGTGAGAGGTGTCGTGTGGAAAGGAGTGAAGGGGTCAGGGTGACCTGTCCAACTTCAAGCCCAGTGTCCTACGACCGGCTGGCTTATGAAAGACAAAAAATAAAGAAAGAAAGCTATTAAACCCCCCAAAAAACTTATTAGAAATAAACTATAAAGGAGAAACATTTTGTGCTACGGGGACAACTAGCTCATTCTCTAATAGTGCCGCCAAGGGTTTCGTCTGGTTCAGGGTCGGCTGGCGTTCGTCTGCGTCCCCCTCCCCTGGGTCATGCCTGAGGGTGGGCAGGATTGGTCTAGTGCACTTACCCGGTCAACAAAAACTAAATAAATAAATAAATAAAATAAATATCCTCTCTAGCACACTGCACTAACATCATAAGCATACACATTATATAATATATATTTCTATATAACAAACCAATCACACACACACACACACACACACACACAAAAATAAATAAAAAAACAAACAAGAAAGTAGACATGTGGGGAGTAGTGCAATGTAATGGCTGTGGGGCAGCAGTCTTCCGGGAGTCTTTCTGGAGGCTGAGATGCTGCCCTGTTTGCAGACAACGCTCTGCCCCGAGGGAGGAAGTTGCCTGTCTTCAGGCCACACTGGACAGTAGTAAGGGAACCTCCCCCATCCAGGGAGCACCAAAGAGGTTGCAAAGAAAGCACAGCAGTTGGACCACAGTGGGCTCGGGGAGGGTAAGGGTGGTGGAACAGAGGCACACCCAGTCAGTTCCACTCCACAATCCATACACCATTCTGGGGGAGCATAGTTCCCCTATGGATGCACCCGCAGAGGAGACTAAGGAGGGTGCAGACAACTGTCACAAGGGAGGCCCTCAGGAAGGAGGCAGAGGACACCACAAGGAAAGGAAGCAGCTCCTGGTGGGGGAACCAATTATTAAGGGGATAGAACTGGAGGAGCAGGGAAAACTGAAGTAAGGTGCCTGCCTGGTGCCGTGGCTTGAGGGACAGAAAGCGCATCCTTAGGATCACGAGAACAGTTGCACGAGAGTCTGAGCTGGACGTCATTGTTCACCTAGGGACAAATGACTTGGCTCATCATGAGATTAGAGCAGTGCAGAAGGACTTTGTAGAGTTGGGGAGGGGCCTAAGACAAGTAGCACACACAGTATCCTTCTCAGAGGTGCTGCCCGTCAGTGGCATGGGTGAGGTGAGGGTACTTTGCACCATGCAGTTTAATGAATGGTTGAAAAAATGGTGTGGAGCACAGGGGTTTGGCTTCATTGGGGACTGGGGTTCCACCTGGAGGGACACCAGCCTATACTGGCAGGATGGTCTGCATCTGTCCAGGAAGGGAACAAGTCTTTTGGGCAGTCTGTTTAAATGCTTCATTGGCAAGCTTTTAAACTAGTCAAGGGTGGAGGCACTGATAAGCAGCAGGAAAATCCCAGCCTCCCCCTACAAAACAGGGTACTAAATGAGAAAGACCAAGGTAGAAAGGTCAGTGGGGGATGCTGCAAAAGAAGGTAAAGCCATCAGAAAATGGAGAGCAATGAGTACCAATGCCCGTAGTCTGGGTAACAAGCTTCCTGAATTAGTGGCCTTGATGGAGGAGGAACATCTGGATATCATGGCAGTCACAGAAACATGGTACACACAGAACCATGACTGGGACGTAAACATACCAGGATACACTATCTACAGGAGAGACAGGGAGGGTAAAACAGGAGGAGGAGTAGCTCACTACATAAGGGAAGGAATCAAAGCAACAGAACAAAAAGGGTAAACAGGGAGAAGAAGAAGCACTGTGAGTCAGTTTGGAGACGGGCAATGGCACCACAATCCGCACAGAGGTTGTATAGAGACCCCCCTCTCAGGGGGAGGAAATGGACAAAGGAAATGATAGAAAGTATACTTAGAACGGCAGAAAAAGGGGAGATGTTGCTGATGGGTGATCAGAATATGCCAGACGTTAACTGGAGTGCAGCTGCAACAGCCACTTCTAAGAGTGGGGTTATTCTAGATGTCCTACAGGGGGCATGCCTTGGACAACTAGTATTGGAACCCACTCGAGAGGGAGCAATCTTAGACCTGGTTCTCTCAACTGGAGATGGAGAGAGGATCACAGATGTAAATGTGGGTAGCCATCTGGGAACTAGAGACCATCGAACAGTATGGTTCACAATAAACACAGCAATAATCAAGTCATACAAAGGCAAAAGTACTGGACTTCAGGAGGGTTGACTTTGCCAAAATGGGTGAGTGCCTAAGGAATGCACTAGCAAATGGGCAGGAAGGAGGGGTGGAAGAACAATGGAGGATAATAAATACTGCCATCACAGAGGTAACAAGCCTTTGTGTGAAGCAAATAAACAAAACTAAACGATGTAAGAAACCACTATGGTTCTCAAAGGAGGTGGCAGTGAAGGTTCAAGAGAAAAAGAAAGCATTCAGGAAGTACAAGGAATCACAGAAGGAGCTGGACAGAGAATTCTAGCAGTTAAAGCAAAAGGAAGCTGGGAAGGCAGTCAGAACAGCAAAGACCTAAACCGAGGAAAAGATAGCCAAACTCAGTTAAGAAGGGGAATAAAACCTTCTATAGGTACATCAGGGAGCGAAGGAAGACCAAGGGAGGGATAGTGAGGCTTAATAAAGGGAAGGGGGGGTGGAGAGAGGGTGACAGTGAAAAGGCAGAAATATTAAACAAATATTTTTGCTCAGTATTTACAAATGAAGAGGGGGAGTACCTAAAACAAACAATAGAAACACTCTGGATACAGAAGCTGATATTAGTCCTTTCACAGAAAAAAGGGTTCTGAAAGAACTCTTAAAACTGAAGGTGGACAAAGCAATGGGGCCTGATGGGATTCATCCCAGAATTCTAAAAGAACTAAGGGTATAACTAGTGACACCACTGACTACCCTCTTTAGCAAATCATGGGAGGATGGGGTGGTAGCTAAGAACTGGAGGAGGGCAGATGTGATTCCCCTTCACAAAAGTGGGAGCAGGCAGAAGCAGGAAACTACAGACCTGTTAGTTTAACCTCAGTGATAGGGAAAATGATGGAATCACTTCTGAAGGAAAGAACTGTCGAGTACCTAGAGGCCAGAGGGACACAGGACCCAAGGCAGTATGGATTCACAGCAGGAAGGTCATGCCAGACGAATCTAATAGATTTCTCTGACTGGGTGACCAAAGTAGTAGATCAGGGAGGGGCTGTGTACATGGCCTACCTAGACTTTAGCAAGGCATTTGACAGTCCCACACAAAAGATTAATATACAAGTTAGCCAGCTTGGGAGTGGGTCCCAAGATGATAGCCTGGGTAAAGAATTGGCTGGAGAATAGGACACAGAGGGTAATAGTAAATGGAGTCCACTCTGAAGAAACGAGGGTTACTAGTGGGGTACAACAGGGTTCAGTATTAGGACCAGTCCTCTTCAATGTCTTCATAAGCGGCATTGCAGAGGGACTGGAAGAAAAAGTATGTCTCTCTGCAGATGACACAAAGATCTGCAACAGAGTTGATGCACAAGGTGGGGTGGAAAGGATGAGAAGGGACTTGGCAAGGTTAGGGAATGGTCAAATGTATGGCAGCTTAGATTCAATGCTAAGAAGTGCAGTAATGCACCTGGGAAACAAAACCCAGGGAAGAGTACACAAGGGGGAGAGATACTAACAACAAAATGGAAAGGGACCTGGGGTAGTCATATCAGATGACTTAAAGGTGGGCAAAGCAATGTGAGAGGGCAGTAAGGAGGGTGGGGGGATACTGGGATGCATAGGGAGAGGCATCACCAGTAGAAAACAGGAGGTTGTTACCCCTCTGTAAAGACAGCTGGTGAGACCCCATCTGGAGTACTGCGTACAGTTCTGGAGACCCAATCTCCAAGAGACATACACAGGATGGAAGCTGTCCAGAGGAGGGCAACTAAAATGGTGCAGGGTCTGCACCGGAAGACGTATGAAAAAAGACTAAAGGAGCTTAAAGCAGCAGTGCAACGAACATTTTTTTTTCTAAAAAGTCAGTTTTCTGCCATGGTTATTAAAAATATTGGCAGCGCTGTTGATTTGGGTTTTCTGGATGCTGCCTATACTGTGTACGGTACATCTGTATTTTTTGTCTGAATTCGTACCCTCCTCAGGTCCTCTATATTTGAATGCAAAAATGAGGTGGCCATCTTTTTTTCTTGAGAAATAATTGTTTTAAAACTTTCATAAAATTTTTAAATGGTAACAGAAACTGGAAATTTCACCACCAAAATAAACTGGAAGACATCTGGCAATGATTAGGAAGAAAAAATGGTGGGGACAAATTTTAACCCATCTTTGTTGCACTGCTGCTTTAATATGTATAGCCTCGAGGAAAGGAGGGAGAGGGGGGACATGATAGAAACTTTCAAGTACCTCAAGGGAATCAGCAAAGTCCAAGAGGGTAGCATTTTTCAAAAAGAGTGTGCAAAAACAAGGGGCACAATTTGAAGATGGGGGCGGCTCACAGGTAATGTAAGGAAGTATTTTTTCACAGAGAGGGTTGTGGATGCATGGAACGGAGGTTGTGGAGTCAAAAACAGTGGTTGAATTCAAGCATGCATGGGACAGTCATAAGGCAATTCTAGGGGGTTGGGGTAGAAAGAAATAGGCTGCTGGTTAACTAGATCTGTATCTTATCCATTAGGTAGGGAAACGGGCAGACTGGGTGGGCCAAGCGGTCCTTATCTGCCGTAAAATTCTATGTTTCTATGTTACTAGCTGCTAGCTACCTACCCTACATTGGTAAACTGAAGGTGTGTGTACGTGTGGCTTTGAAACCTAACGTGTCCTGAGACGGTAGAGGAACATGGGGAAAGTACAGTTACGTAAGAACTTACCGTAACAGTAGATCTTCAAGAACAGCTCTTGCAGCAGGTTACACCATTAGGACTGAAGCCGTCAGGCGCCAGGACCCCACGGAAATTTTCTAGCTATCAGTCTTCAGCGGGGACTGCCTCAGACGTCGGTCCTGCCCCCGACGTCAGGCGTAGTACATAAGGAGGCGGTCCCCGCACAATCCCCAGTTCTCCCGCCGGAGACTCCCGGCCGCTGGATGACATCAGAAGGGGAGACCGAGGATCCGCCACCAGATGGCCAAGACTAAAAAGGAACTTCCCATCTCTTAAGATGGATGTTTGGCTACTACCTACCTCCACAACAAAAAGGGGGAATGGTGGGTGGGAAGGTACCTGCTGCAAGAGCTGTTCTCGAAGATCTACTGTTACGGTAAGTTCTTACGTAACTGTACTATCTTACTTTGAGATACAGCTCTTGCAGCAGGTTACACCATTAGGACTGATTCCCAAGCAACAGTGGCAATCTTATGCCACAGGGAGGAGGAAAGGTAGGGATCACAACCCTACTCGAGCCTAAGACAGAAGTCCCTGAAGGACGGCTAGGCCGAAACCTGCTCTTCTCCTCGATGCAATGTCCAGGCTATAATGCCTAATAAAGGTATGCACCGAGCTCCAAGTGGCTGCAGCGCAAATAGCTGAGGTGGAGACATTCCTTAGCGCCACAAAGGAAGTGGCCACTCCTCTGGTGGAATGACCCTTAACCACGCCTGGTAAGGGTTTATTGGGCTTATCATAACAGAGAGAGATACACTGGATGAGCCACCTCGAGAGAGACTGTTTAGAAACAGGAACTCCTTCTATCCTAATAGCAAAGGAGACAAACAGTTGATCAGACTTTCAAAACTGTTTGGTTCTAGTCAGATAATACCTGAGGCACCTGTGTACATCAAGGGTGTGAAGAAGGGCTTCTCCTCGGTTGGTGTACTTAGGAAAATACACTGGTAAGTCGATATCCTGATTAAGGGTGAGAGCTGAAACCACCTTAGGCAGAAACTTTGGGGTTGTCCTCAGGGATACCGTATCCTGATGGAAAACTAAATAAGGTTCTTTGCACATCAGTGCATGCAATTAGGAAATCCTTCTTGCCGAAGTAACTGCAACTAAAAACAACGTCTTCCACGACAGAAAACACAGCTCGCAATCCGCGGCTGGTTCAAAAGGTGGCAGCGTAAGCTGCTCCAGGACAAAGGAATAAGTCCCAAGGAGAGATCGGATCCTTGATAGGCGGCCTAAGGTGGAGAACTCCCCTTAAAAAGGCACGAGTAGTGTCCAATTGGGCCACCATCCGATGGCCTATGGGGCACATGGTAAGCAAAGTGCGCAAAGGTGCACCTTGATCGAGGGTAAGCCAGTCCGACTGAAAAGAGAGAAAGCAGGTAATCCAGAACCAGCTTTTGGGACAATCTAATGGCGAGAAACTGCGCGCTTGAGCCCACAAGCAAAATCTACGCCATTTCATGGCGTGGGTTGCCGGTTTTCTGGCTGCAGAGAGTACATCTGCCACATCTTGTGAGACCCCGTATCGCA
Organism: Neoceratodus forsteri; assembly: GCA_016271365.2. Taxonomy (NCBI): domain Eukaryota; kingdom Metazoa; phylum Chordata; order Ceratodontiformes; family Ceratodontidae; genus Neoceratodus; species Neoceratodus forsteri. Next base: position 665,755,404 of record CM057452.1, read on the forward strand.
ACATGGCTATGTCTCTAGGAGCCAAGCGTGCAGGTTCAGAGAACTCAAGTCCGGATGGACTAATGAACCCTCCTCCTGAGACAGCAGATGGGAGCAGACTGGCAAAGGAAGGGGAGGTTCCCGCGACAGCTGATGCAGAAGCGGGAACCAGATTTGTCTGAGCCAGAAAGGCGCTATCAAAATGAGCGTCGCCTGCTCCCTGCGAAGTTCTAAAAGGAGACAATGGATCAACGGGAAAGGAGGGAAGGCATAGAGGAATCTGCCCGCCCAGGAGAGGGACAACGCGTCTCGCCAGAAAACACCAGGCCCTGGATCTAGCGAGAAAAAATTCGGCAGTTTTGCGTTGGATGGGGACGCGCAAAGGTCCAACTCTGGAGTGCCCCATCTGTGAAACAGATCCTCTGCCACCTCCTGTAGAAGTTCTCACTCGTGGACTCTGGCCTGAGAGCGACTCAGGCTGTCTGCAACGGTATTGTCCACTCTGGGGACATGTACTGCAATTAGGTTTGCGCCGTGTTGCACTACCCACTCCCACACACTCATGGCCTCCATGCGAAGCGGGTAGGAGTGAGTGCCTCCTTGCTTGTTGGGGTAATACATCACCGCAGTATTGTCTGTCTGTAACAGGAAAGTACCCAGTGGAATCTCTGACTGGAAGGCTTGCAGAGCGTAAAGAACCGCCCTCATCTCCAAAATGTTGATGTGGAGATGAGATTCCTGGGTCGACCATGTGCCCCGAGACCTCACCCCGGCCAGGTGAGCTCCCCACCCGAGCCCTGAGGTGTCTGTGGAGAGGGTCACAGTCGGAGAAGACTCTACAAAGGGGACCCCCACGGAGAGGTTCCCCGGATCTAGCCACCATTGCCAATCCCGAACCGCGGCATTCATGATTCGAACTGGCTGCTGCAGATGGTCTTGCCTTTGGTCCCATTGCACCCTTAGCATCCACTGAGTTACCCGCATGTGGAGCCTTGCCATCGGGACTGTTGCAATGGCCGCAGCCATGTGTCCGAGCAGGCGAAGGACCAATCTGGCCGGGACAGTCTTCATCGACAGATCCCTGATGAGGGATCTGATGTGTTCTGCTCTGTCCGTGGGAAGAAAAGCTTTTCCTCTGACGGTGTCCAGAACTGCTCCTATAAACTGCAGTTTCTGGGATGGTACCAGGAGTGACTTCTCGGAGTTGATGAGGCTACCCAGTGACTGAAAGAGGGCCTGGGTACGATGAATGGCCGACACCAGTGCCTCCTTGGAGGCAGTCATGAGAAGCCAGTCGTCCGGGTACGGGAACATGTAGTGGCCTTGTCTCCTCAGAGACGCCACTATGACCGCCTATGCACTGCGGAAGACACGAGGTGCCATGACAGCCCAAAAGGAAGCGCCGGAACTGATAATGACGGCTCGAACTCTAAGCGCAGGAACCTCCTGCGCTTGAGCAATTGGGATTGTAGGAAGCATCCTGCATGTCCAGTGATGCCAGAAAGGAGTCCAAGCCAGCATGCGGGGATTGGCCGAAGGGTCACCATGAAGCTGCTTGTAGACGCACCGACAGACTTGAGGTCGCTGAGGTCCAGAATTGGACGGAGGTCCCTATTTTCTTTGGAACCAGGAAGAAGTGTGAATATAACCTAAACCTCTCTGGTTCTCTGGAACGTGCTCTAAGGCTTCTTTCTCGTAGAAGCGCGAGCACTTCCTGCTGTATAAGCAGGGCATGCTGACCCGAGTAGCGGGAGAGCAAGGGAGGTCTTGTAGGTGGGTTGCCTACGAATTCTATATAGTGGCCTTTTTTGACCAACTGCAGCACCCACCTGTCGGTGGTGATCGACCGCCACCCTGGCAGGTGACGTGCAATGCGACTCCCAACCTTCATTTCCCATTGTTCCTGAGGAGGGGCGGGGGCCGGGAAGGAGTCATGCTGTGGCAGCATTAGATCCCGCAAGTTGGGCCGGCTTTGCGACACGGTGGCCTTTACTTGGGGATGACTTGGCCTGGGCTTTTTGGGAAAAGGAGCCCCTCTGCTGTTGACAGGCCACGATAGCGACTCTGGTTCCTACGAAAGGAACTAGGTCGAGATCTGTACATGGCCTGGATAGAGCTAACTGCCTTCCCTGCGTCCTGAAGTTTGGTGATCACCTGCTCAGAGGCTTCAGCAAAAAGGACTTCCCCATTGTAAGGAACGTCCATGATGTTCTTCTGGACGTCCGTGGTAAAACCGGAGATGCGGAGCCAAGAGTGTGTCCGGAGACACACGCCTGAGGCTGCAGCTCTGGCCGAAGAGTCCGCAGAATCATATGCGGCTCTAAGCACCTGGGTCCCCACATCCAAACCTGTACAGAGATTCCAAAGCTCCTCCTTTTGACCACCATTGGGCATTTTCTCAACCAGGTCCTATCCCTGTTCCTACAATGCGTTCTGGAATTGAACCATGTGGGTGAGGTAATTTAGGGACCTGATGGCGCAGGTCGCGGCCGCGTATGTGCGCCTACCCAGGACATCCAACTGCTTGGATTCCAGGTCTGGTGGCTGCGTGCTCAAGTGCTGAGGTCTCCGGAGACCGGTCATGCGAGGCCGTGATGACCAGGGAATCAGCCAGAGGATGGTTTGCCAGATACTGGTCCTCCCTCGGGGCCTTGTATAGGCGGTCAGCCTTCTTCAGCACTGCCGGAGTCGAATGCGGATGCTTCCACGCAGCCTAGGTGACATCCGCGAAGGTGTCCACCAAGGGTGTTACTACCACAGGCTTTGGATCTTTCTGCCGAAGGTAATGGGCAAGGCGCTGTCTCTCGAGGTCCAGTTCTTCGGCATCCCACCCCATATTCTCCTGAATGTGCCTCATGATTTCAGCGAATGAGGGGTCATCCGGAGGAGACCTGGGAAGGTCGTGTGGGTCTGGGGAGGGAATGCTAATGGGAAAAGGAGATCTGGAGCGCCCTGAGGTGTCAGATCTAGAATCCTCCGCAGACGAGGTCTACCGGCGTCTTCTGGGTCTCTTAGGGCTGGGTGACCCTGAAGTGGATCTTGATGGAGGTCTTCTATCCGAGGATCTACCCCTAGGAGGAGTTGCTGGCTCCTTGGGAGTCTGTGACCGTCCTCCGGACCCCTTGGATGGAGGAGGGGGCGCAGGCGTTGAAGGAGGAGGTGGAGGCGGAACCGAAGTAGGAGGAGAGTGTGTGGTGACTACATCCTTCCTGATGGTGTCCCACCAGAAGGTGAAGAGCTCCTTCACCTCTGTCAAATTCAGGCCCGACAGGCCGGGTGCCGGTGACCTGTCACCGGGGTCAGGCGTCAGGTTCCCGGGGGTATCCCGCACAGGGGAGGGTTCCCCTGGGAGCTCGACAGTTCCGGAGTCGCCAGCCTGGTCCTCGGGCTGAGTTGTGTCCTCCTCCGAAGATACCTTCCGACCGACGTCGGTAGGAGACGGTGGTGCGGTCCTCCCCTCTGGAGTAGCTGACGTCGGTCCCCTGGCCGACGCCCTGGGAGGTGAATGTCTGGCCGGCGACGGGTGTCTGACTGTAGCCGGCTCCTGGGAGCGCCTGTGATGCTTGGCCGACGTCGGGTCCGGCGTCCGTTTCAGGGACGTCAGTTCTTTAGTCTTACGCGGTACCGGGTCCGACCCACGCGGAGGTTGGGACATCAACCTGGCGTTGGAGTCCCGACGGCGGGAGGAAGACTTGTGGCACTCCCCAGACTTGGACGAGGCCTTAGAAGGGGTGGATGAAGCCGATGGCCTGGAAGTCTTAATAGGCTGCAAAGAGGAGGAGCCGCTGGAGGCTCTGACTTGAACCGGGGGAGGCTGAGATTGAGCTCTGGAGGGAGAGCGGTCTGACCTCGAGCCGGAGCTGCGGGAGTCTGAGGCCCTCGATGGGGACCTGGGCCTTTCCTTCTCCCGGTGTTTCTCCCGGTGCTTGTGGGTCTTCCCTGACAACTCCCCCCTGGAGGAAGGTTCCCTATCCATAGCCTTGAGTTTCTCCTACAAAAGAAACGCTTGAAGGGCCTTCTGGCAGCGGATCCTGGTGCGACTGTTGAAGCCCTGGCAGAAGGAGCAGGCCTTTGTGTTATGTTCCGGGCCTAGAAAACGCACACAGGCTGAATGAGGATCCTTGAAGGGGATCTGTTTGCCGCAAGCATACTTCGATGGGTGACCCTTCCAGAGAGGTGTTTGGAGAGGACATCAGATGAATCCAAGTTCAGAAGAGAAAAAGGAGAACGTCGTAGTTCCTGGTCGTCGCATGCTAGAAAGTGACAGAGAGGCCGATGCTTGCGATGTCGACGGCGGGAAAAGAACTGGGGATTGTGGGGGGACCGCCTCCTTATGCACTACGCCCGACGTCGGAGGCGGTCCCCGCTGAAGACTGCTAGCTAGAAAATTTCTGTGGGGTCCTGGCGCCTGACGGCTTCAGTCCTAATGGTGTAACCTGCTGCAAGAGCTGTATCTCGAAGTAAGATCTGCGGACTTATTAGAAATAAACAATACAAAGTGGAACATTCGGAAAAACATTTTTTGTGCTACAGAAAAAATAAATCCTTTGGTGGAGGTGTGTGTGGCTGTGAGACCTAACCTGCCCTAACGGCAGAAGAACTTAGGGAAGTGATAAGTAAACAACTGCGGAGTACTACTAGTTGGCTGACCTCCCACTCCTACTCCTACCTGCTTGGTCCTTCCCACCCACTCACGACACCAGTCACCCAGGCCCTCTTGTAGTGTTGTAGGCATAAGCACAACGGCTTAACCAAACGGTAAAAAAGTACACACAACGCACACAAAGATAACATAAAATAAACTTTTATTCTAGGATCATTGATATGTTGTTCATCCACACTGTTTGGCATGTCCCTTTCCCCTTTAAATCTTGCCGTAAGTCTTCAAGCTGGCTCCTCCCACCCCGGTGGTATATACACTTCGGCTCCACTCCATGGAACCAGATCTTCTTTTCGGCTGGAAGATACAGGTTGCCTCCCTCGTGCTCATGCATTTCGTAGGCCCTGGCTTTCAAAACTTCTATTTTACCGAGATTAAAACTCGTTTGAGTTAGTCATCATGCTTTGTGTCCTCGATCATGGAAGATAAGTCTTCTCCAAGATTTCGCCAGTGTCTTGCGGCCAGAAGATGTCGTGCACTGATCCCCATCTCAATGTGCGTCTACTGCCTAGGTGTCGGCCATGACACCTCGTCCTGCAGATTTTGCTTGGCTTTCCATTCCAACGTGCTGGATGATCGCCAGGCACGTTTGAAGTTGGAGAGACCGAAAAAAGGACTCCTCCAGTGAAGTCTAAGGAAGCTAGGTGGGCGGGTTCCGCCGAGCAGCTGGAACGCATGAAGGCATTCGAAGAAGCTGCCCGTGCTTCAGCGAATCAAAGCTTTTTCGATACGCTCAACCTGAGCTCCACCTTCACAGGTACTTTTAAGGAGTTGTGCAGTCTTTCCCCACCTAGGGTGAGGCACCCACGGGATTGCACTGCTCCCGCTCTCTGAAGCGGGACAAAGAACCCAGCTAGTCTTCATCTCGGTGAAAATCGCTCTTGGGACCGAGAGAGGTCTCAGTCCCAGGAGCATGCGGTCTCAACCTCAGTCGAGATCACTTCACGGACCTTCCGTCTGGCCAGACGACTGAGGAAGTGGATGATGAGGTAGAGATTGTTCTCCACCCAATCGACCCTCTGTCACTGGCCATGGCCGACGACTCCTTGGAGGACTCCAGTCCTTGTGTTCCCCGATGAGGAGACCCAGCCCGCTGGTGTCTCCATCGAAGTCCTGGTTCCAGACCCCTGGGTTTCACCGATCCCTCCGGTATCTCCCAAGCGACCGAGTCTCCCTGCCCAATCTCGGTCGAGGTCTAGAACTCCCCTCGTCCGAGCGGCCAAGGAAGAGCCATAAGCGCTCCAAAAACAGGACACACCACAGGTCGTCCTTGTCCTCCTTGGATGAGGAGAGGCTCCGTCGGCACTACAAGAACCTTAAGTGGCAACAGCTGATTTTGACCAGGCAGAAGCCGGCTCCGCCGCCTACCCCAGCCATTACTTGGCTCTCACCTCCCAGGCCAAAGCCAACCCCCTCGGAACTGAAGCCTTTGGTTCCCCTGCCCGTGGGACGGGCCCGTCCTCCGGTTCAGCCTTTTCCGGTCTCTCCACTGATAGTGGTGGAGCCACCGACTAAGCAGCCTGTCGGAGAGGCTCCTTCCAAAGAGGACCGAACAGACACCGGGCTTCCCCGACATCTGTCGGTCACGGTCACCCTGGACCGTCCTTGACAGGTCGAGGGTGATTTGGGTGGCAGGCCGCTGTACCCAAATTCCTCAGACTCTGATGTCACCAGGCTCCACTCTCATCCCAGGGATGAATCATCCGTTGGCACAAGGATGGAGAAAGGTCCTTCCTCCTTCCAAGGGATCCTACATCTCATCTCTGATTCTACAGGGATACCCCTTGAACCCATCCAGAAAAGGCGGAGTACCCTCTAACAGACATCCTCAAGAGAGGGTATACCCCGGAGGCCTTTCCTCTGGCCCAAGCCATTATTGGTCCAGCACTCCAACTATGGCAGCACCCTGCCTCGTGCCCAGCACAGCCTACCCACATGGCCCGCAAGTACGCGGTGCCCATGGGGTCCCTGGCAGGGTTCACAGAGCACCCTTCGGCCGAGAGCCTGGAGACTGCCTCTGTGTTCAGGCATTCTGGCAGTTCTGCCAACACCGACCATCCCCCTGATGAGGAGTCCAAACCTTTGGACCATTCGGCATGGAAAGTCTATGCAGCCTCCTCACTGGGTCTTCGTCAGGCCAGTTTGGCAGTCATCATGGCACACTTCTCTCATGCCCTTCTCAGGTCATTAGATGAAGTCCTCCCACATCTCCCCGCGGACATGCAAACCACGGTTAAGCAGGTCCGGGACCTGGGCCATGCTGTTGACAAACAGCAGCTCCAGATGGCCCTGGACATTGGGGATTCTTGTGCCTGCTCGATGGCCAACGCTGTAGCCTCTCACCACAGGCTTGGCTGAGGCTCTCCTTCTCGGCGATACTCGGCATAAGTTAGCTGATGTGCCTTTGATTGGAACAGACTTGTTCGACCCAGGAGTGGCCAGTCACCTACAGCACACTGAGCAGTCCAATGCCACCTTGGACGCCACTTCTGCCAAGAGTTCTTCGGGCCAAAACCAGCAAAAGGAAAAGAAGCCTTTTCGGCACTCTTCCCCTGCGGTTCAGCAGTCCTCCTACCAAGAAGGACAGCAGCATCAGCAGTAGGCTCAAGCTTGGCACCCTCGGCGCAAGCCTGGACCCTAACTGGCCCGCAAAAGAGGCCAAGGCTCAGGTCCTCGAGCCTCCTCCTCCTCCTCTAAGCCTCCCAGTGATGGGGTGGGGGTTGCCACCCCCATCTCCGTCACGCCAGCTCTGGGTCCTCCCATGGGGGCCCGGCTCCGTCACTTCCTTTCTGCCTGGTCCGCTATCACTACGGACAGGTGGGTTCTTGAAGTGGTCGGTCAGGGACTGCCTCTAGAATTCAAGCAGTACCCTCCCAGCCGAGCCGGCACCCCTTGGGAAGAATGGATTTCCGGATGCACCTAGTCGGGTTTCTTCGAGACGACGCTGTTCAGCTTCTCCTCAAGGGAGACAGTAGCTATTCGGCAGATCCGCTCTGCAGACCCAGGCTTTGTCTTCCGTACTTCTGGTGCTCAAGTGGACAGGGGACTGGTGCCCCATTGTAGATCTCCACGACCTGAATCAGTTTCTCAGGTCACGCACCTTTCGGATGGTCACTCTGTCCCAGATCATACCATTCTTTACTGGATCTGTAGGACGCATTCTTTCACGTCCCAATCCGTCCATTCCATCAGCGGTTCCTCCGCTCCAGGGTCGAAGGGACCTTGTACGAGTTCCGAGCCATGCTGTTCAGCCTGTCATCAGCCCCAGGGGTCTTCACCAAATGCATTGCAGTGGTGGCGGCTCATCTCCGGTGTCGGGGAGTCAGAATTTACACCCACCTCGACGACTGGCTCCTGGCTGGTTCCACCCAACAGGAGGTGGAGAGGTCCAAGGATCTGGCCCTCCAGACCTGCTTCCAGCTCCGCGTCCTGATCAACGAGGCCAAGTCGGAACTCGTGCCTTCCCAGGTGATGGACTTCATCAGGGCAGAGTTCAACTCTTGTCAAGCCAGAGCCTGGCTCCTGGCAGACAGGGCAGAGGTTCTCTCCTCCTTTGCTCAATCATTTCTGGTTGGGCACTTGTGCCCTGCCTGGGACTTTCTGCACCTTCTGGGTTACATGGCGGCGTGCACCTCAGTGGTCCATTGGGCCTGGTTGCACATGCACCCCCTCCAATGGGAGCTGGCTGCCCAGTGGACTCAGCATAATGGTCATTTTAACCAGGTGATCACTGTAACCCAGAAGATGTGGGACGCTCTCCAGTGGTGGACCACCCCAGACCGGTTGCAGGAAGGGATCCCATTTGCTCGCCCCAAGCAGATGGTAGTCCTTATGACCAATGTCTCTCTCATGGGCTGGGGAGCCCACATGGGGGACAACAGGGCCCACGGGTTCTGACCTCCCCCCACGGAGTCCCGATGCCACATTAACCTGTTGGAGCTCAATTTCCTCTCGAAATCCTGCCAGTGCCAAGGGCTAGTGGGGAACACAAGAGGAAGATTAGGGAGATAAACCAGTGGCTCAGAGAGTGGTGTTGGGCCAGAGGGTATGGGTTGATGGGGACTTGGGGGAGAAGAGACCTGGGAGGATAAGGGCTGTATAAACACATCCAGCCACGAACCTAGTTCCTCCCTCCCAATTTTAATCAAGTCAGCTGCCATAGTGGCCCTCGGCACCCAAGGCACCACTTCTCCCATATTACTCTCCTCTCACCGTTTAAGTGGAACATACAGACATCATTAGGGGCTTCTATGCAGCCCAGGACCCTCACCCAAGTATGGTAAAAGGTCACTGAGGGCTGAAATGCAAAGAATTGTACCCTCTGATGGAGGCTTGACTAAGAATGACTAAACATACCACCTCAACTTCTGCATACATGGAGTCTGTATATACCACAGCAAAGTTGAGTGATGCATATATGTTCCTACAAGAACGCTTGGAATGTATATCGTGCACCTACCACTTTTCTGTAAATTTGTTTGCAACTCTTTCCACATGTTGTACTTTGTATTCTCAATCTATGTATGTATAACTGTCTTGGACAACAGCAGGTCCATCTTGTAAATGAGCTTGCTCAATGATGATCACCTGTATAAATAAAGGTTTGATTTGATTTACGCTAGAGATAGGCTCCATCTCAATTCGGAGGAAGTAAATCCTTAGTTGAAAATAGAGGGGTTCATGTGAAAGGTGGTGTTTAAACTTGTGAAGGGGAGGAAGAGATGGGAGAAAAGGCTGTCGGGGGGGGGGGTCCGATAAAGGAGGGACTCTGTCTCCACCCCCCTGGGGAGCTGAAGAAATGCAGGAAAAGGCCGACTGGTAAGGTGCGGACCAAGGGAAGACAGAATCCCCATGGAAACACAAGCAGGGGAAATCGAAGTATAGGGAAAGGGTGGAAGGTAGTCCTGCTAAATGCCCGGAGCTTGGGCAATAAAATGCCTGAGCTCCAGGCGATGCTAACTGAGGGAGAGGTGGATGTGGCAGCAGTCACTGAGACCTGGGCCACTGCAGAGCACAACTGGGACCTGAACCTGAAGGGTTACATCATGTTCAAGAAGGACAGCGGGGAGGGAAGGGGAGAAGGAGTAGCAATAATAGTCAAAAACTGCATTGCCATAGGAGGAGTGGAGGAGGCGGAGGGAACTGTGGAAGCGATTTTGGGTCACCTCGATAACAAGGTGGGGGGGCCAAGAGTAAAAATAGGAGTGGTGTATAGACTCCCTGCGCTGGCGGAGGAGCTGGAGGAGAGTCTGGTGGCAGATGTTGGGAGACACTGCAAATTGGGCAGGGGAAGGGTGATAGTGTTGGGGGACTTAAACATGCCAGAAACAGACTGGGACACTGACATCCTCACTGGCCAGGGAACAGAGGTTGTTGGATGTCTTTCAGGACGCATTCCTAACTCAGCAGGTGGGGGAACTGGACAGGGAGGAGCGGATACTGGATGTGGTCCTGGCAGACAGTGACCAGATTGGGGGCCTGGAAGTAAGGCACCCGCTGGCAGGGAGAGACCATGCCATGGTCTGGTTCTGCCTGATCCTAGGAGGAGTAGAAGGCTGCACAAAGACGGAGGTAACAGACTTCGTGGGGGAGGGGGGGTGGATTTCAAGGAAATGGGAAGGATCCTTAAGGAGCATTTGGATGGAATTCGGCCAGACGCGGACAGTAGGTGGGAAATCATGAAGGGGGGTGCAGGATGCTACCAGCACCTGCGTAAGAATAAGATGAAAATGTGGTAGGGCCTGAAAACCCTGCTGGTGGACCAGGGAAGTTCAGGAGGTGGTGAGGGGAAGGAAGGCAGCCTATAGGTGATTCAAGTGCTCAAGGAGTAAAGGGGACCGAGGGGAGTAAGAGCTGATGGCCAGAAGGGCCACTAGGGTGGTGAGGGCAGCAGGCAAGGAAGGAGCAGAACCTGGCCGGGGAAATTAGGAGAGGGAACAAGGGGTTCTTTAGATACATTGGGGAAAAAAAAAAAGGTGAAGGGGAAGATTAGCAGGATTAAAACAGGGGAGGGATGGGCACAAGACCCGGGGAGCAGGCTGAGGTACTAAATGAGTACTTCGCCTCAGTTTTCACCAAGGAAAATGGGAGGACTGCATCATACATGGGAGGAGATGGTGAAACTGAGATGGGGGGGGCCCTTACCGATCTAGGGTTTGGGAGTGAGGGGCATCATTGGCAGGTGGGGGGCAAAGCAGCAGGACGAGGTAGCGGAGGTGGAAATCACGGCACAGAGAGGAGTGAGGGAAGCCCTCAGGTCCCTTAAGACGGAGAAAGCACCAGGGCCAGGTAAATTACATCCCAGAGTGCTGAAGGAACTGGTGGATGTCCTGGCAAAACCCCTGGCGGGGCTCTTCAGCATCTCTCTGAGAACAGGGTGGGTGCCCCAGAACTGGAAGGCGACACATATAGTGCCTATCCACAAGGGGGGTCAAGGAGGTGACAGGGAACTACAGGCCCGTCAGCCTGACATCGGTGGTGGACAAGGTGATGGAGGGCATTGTCAAGGAGAGACTAGGGGGCACCTGGAAAAGTTGGGGTGCCTGGACGATAGACAGCATGGATTCGTCCCGGGGAAATGGTGTTAGGCAAACCTTGTGGAGTTCTATGACTGGGTGACGAGTGCCTTGGACCTGGGTAGACCAGTGGATGTCCTCTTTCTTGACTTCAGCAAGGCGTTTGACTCTGTTCCTCAGGGGGGCCTGTTGGATAAGCTGGGAGAAATGGGGAATCAAATGTTCAGATGGATAGGAAATTGGGTCCAGGACCGGACCCAGAGGGTCGTGGTTGGCGGAATAGTCACATTCCCAAGGAGGGTCATTAGCGGGGTCCCTCAGGGATCTGTCCTTGGGCCCCTCTTGTTCAACGCTCACGTCTCTGACATAAGGAAGGGCATCAGGAGTAAGATGAGTCTCTTTGCAGATGACTCAAAACTGGGGGCTGTGGTGGACAGGGAGGAGCGGAGGGTGGCCCTACAGGGGGACCTGAAGGCTCTGGAATGGTGGTCTAGAAAGTGGAAACTGAGGTTCAATGCAGGGAAATGCAAGGTACTGCACCTGGGAGCCAGAAACCCGGGCCAAGTGTAAACCTTGGGGGTGGGGGATGCTACAAGTCTTGATGGCTGAGAGGGACGTGGGGGTGGTGGAGGATGTCAAGATGAACAACTCTGAGACTTGTAGGAGGGCAGCAGCAAAGGCCAACAGGATGCTTGGATTCATGGCTAGGGGGATCACCTCCAGAAGGAGGGAAGAAGTGATACCCCCACTGTACAACTGCTTGATGAGGCCACACCTTGAGTACTGCGTGCAGTTTTGGAGGCCACATTTAAGACGAACATTGAACTCCTTGAGAGGGTCCAGAGGAGGGCAACCAAAATGATTTGGGGCTTGGGGGATAGGACCATGGGGAGAGGCTCGAAGAGCTAAATATGTACACAATGGAAGAGAGAAGGGACTGGGGAGAGGAGACATGATAGAGGTCTTCAGGTACATGAAGGGGTAAAAGGAGGAGCAGTCAGGGTGCTCAGAAGGAAGGGGGCAACTAGAGGACATGGGTGGAAGCTGGAGGGGAGATTCAGGGAGAAAGGAGAAGGTGCTACTTCACTGAGAGGGTGGTGGAGTCATGGAATGCGCTGCCCAGAGGGCTGATGGAGGCAGAGACGGTGGAGGGGTTCAAGAGGGGGTGGGACAGGTACAGGGGAAGAGTTCTGGAAGCAAAAACCAGTGCAGTGAGAATATCAGGGACTGGGAAGGGAAAAGCCAAAGAGGGAGAGGGGGGCAGCAAGGTCAGCTCCCAGGGTGGGGGCTGATCAAACAAGCAGACATGAAAGACCGTTAGGCATATTCTGCTGGCATTTTAGTATGTTAGAGCGGTCAGACTGGCACTGTCAGCTTTTGCTCCTCAGCTTTGGGGTCTGGTTCAAGACCAGATGGACAATACCATGACCATGTACTACCTCAACAAACGGGGCAGCACGCACTCCCGTCTGCTGCGCAAGGAGGACGCTCCGCATCTAGATCCTCGTAAGCCGTTTGGAGGCGGATCTCCTAGCCATCCATGTGGCAGGAGCCTCGAACCAGATGGCAGATGCTCTCAGCTGTATAGGCCAGACATCCCACAAGTGGTCTCTCCATCAAGAGGTAGCTTACAGCCTGTTCTCCTGATGGGGCAAACTGCTGGTGGACCGTTTACCTCCAGGAAAACACCAAGCTGAGGCTGTATCATGCCCGCCCTTTCAGCAGGGCTCACTGCAGGGGGATGCCTTCTCGAGGCCGTGGACCCCAGGCCTCCTCTACGCCTTCCCTCCATTTCCCTTGATCCACAAGGTGTTACTCAAGGTGAGGAGGGACAAGAAGGTGATTCTGGTAGCCCCAGACTGGCCACACCAGTTCTAGTATCCATATCTCCTCCGCCTCAGCTGCAGGCCCCCGGAGCAGCTTTATACATGCCCGGACCCGATATCTCTGAACCGGGGAAGGCCTTCCATCTGGACCTTCAATCCCTGCACCTCACAGCCTGGTATCCGAGCGGCTAGAATTCCAGGCTTTGGGTCTTTCCGAAGAGGTCTACATCGTGGTGGAGGCATCTCGAAAGGAATCGACCAGGAAATGTTATGCCTTCAAATGAAAAAGATTTTCCACTTGGTGTCAGAGAAAGGGTCTGGACCTCTTATCCTGTTCTGTGGCTAACACTCTTGACCACCATTGGTCTCTCTCCAAAAGGGGTATATGGACATCGACCCTTAGGGTGCACCTGGCAGCCATTTCTGCTTACTAGGCACGGGCCGGTCAGCCGACATTGGTGCAGAAGACTGTGGCTGGGCACTTTTTCAAAGGCCTGGATCACATATCTCCTCCGGTGCATGAATCTCCACCTCCGTGGGATCTACTGCTGGTACTAGCAAAGCTCATGGGAAAGCCATCTAAGCCAATGAACAAGTGTGAGCTGTCACACTTGTCATGGAAGACAGCCTTCTTGGTGGCTATCATGTCTGCCAGAAGGACAGGGGAGCTCCAGGCGCTTTCGGTGGACTCCTTATCTGGTCTTCCACAGGGACAAAACTGTCCTGTGCCCCCACCTGAAATTCCTTCCAAAGGTGGTGTCAGAGTTTCACCTTAACCAGGTGTCGACTGCCAGTATACTACCCTAATTACACCTCGGAGGCAGAGTACAGGTTCCATACCTTGGACCAGAGTCGTGCTCTCTATTATAAAGGGGATGGCATAAATTCGTGGAGAGGTTCGCCAGCTGTTTGTCACCTATGCTGAAGCTGCTTCTAGCAGACCTGAAGCGAAGCAGACTATTGCAAGATGGATTACATCATGAATAGGTCTATGGTATGAGTTGGCAGGCATGGAGCCTCCCAGAGGGATAAGAGCTTATTCTACCCGCCATACTGCTGCATCGGTGGCTGCTTCCAGGGACATCCCTATAGAGGAAATCTGTCTAGCTGCTACCTGGAAGTCAGCAAACCCCTTCATTGCCCACTACCACATCGACCTTGAGTCATTCTGGGATGCTGGTTTTGGGGCCTCGGTTCTCCAATCTCTATTCCCTAAGTAGGGGGTGTGTGCCTTGCCTCCCTCCTCCTGGAGAACTGCTAGGAGTCTGCCAAACAGTGTGGATGAACATCATATCCATGATCCTAGGAAAACAGGTTACTCACCTGCAACAGTAGATCTAGGAGTGATATATGTTGTTCATCTACACGGACCCATCAGACCTCCCCAGCTGCGAATACAACCTGGCTTCCAGCGGGGCTAAGATCTAAGGCTCGGGCGGAGAGCCGAGGTAGTACCACCGGGTGGGTGTGAGAGGAGCCAGCTTGAAGACTTCTACAAGATTTAAAGGGAAAGGGCCATGCCAAACAGTGTGGATGAACAACATATACCACTCCTAGAACTAATGTTACAGGTGAGTAACCTGTTTGTGTACAACAATATTCCAATATCACTGACTGTGCTGCTGACGCCGTGTGCCAATTCTGGCACAATTCTCCCCATCCTGACAAAAACAAATAAAAAATTCGTATTATTCTCCTTATTGTCTATTACAACACTAAATAACTGATACAGAAAACCTAAACTGATTTATTGTAGTATTTTTATACTTTCCACTAAAAATATGCCATTTTATACCTGGACTACCAACTCAAGCACCAGGACAACTACTTTTTGACTAGCTACTTGTCCGTGGACAAGTACCTAATTTTAAAATTTGTCAAGCCCTGTCAGGAGAGCCCTTTTTCTCCATCAGGTTTTCTCAAAAAGATTCATAACATTAATAAGAGACCACATTGTGCAGGACATTAGTCCCGAACAGCTACCTTGCTCAGTCTCCACAGCACCACACACACACACACACACACACACGCACACTCTTACACTTCTATGTTTCTATCCTACTTACACCAAAAGGGATCGGTACACGGAACAGGAGCATCAGTCTGTTCAGCTTTGCATCACTTTTCCCCTGCCAGGAAACTAACCTCTTCAGCCTGTCAAGTGGTGCTGGAAGAGGCACTATTTGGGTGATGGTCATGCCCTTTTAAAAATTCGATCCAGGACTGGCTCTGCATTCACACCCCTGCTTCCCAATACCAGCATAGTCTGCCTTGTCTGATCACATGAACAGGACTGTGTGCAAAATCAGCATCAGTGTCTGCAGTGTAACAGAAATCTTGTAGTTGTGAAAGACTACAAACAGTCCCGAAATGTATTGCTGGCACAATGCCATTCTTGTCTGCAACCAGGAGAAGAGATGCTCTCTCAGCTTCTAACTGAAGTCACTGACACTGCAGCGAGAACTGCAGTATGCCGTCGCATATTACTAGACAGGAAAATTAATGGAGGCACTACAGGAGAAGAGGCTTGTGAAGCACCTGGTGGCACAAGGGCTGCAGGACCACTGGCAGCATGGTTTCACTGGGGGGGGTCATGTCAAACTGATCTCAGATTTTATTGACTGGGTTTATCAGGAAGAAGAATCAAGGGAAAGCAGTGGACGTAGCCTAGTATCTGGACTTCAGTAGAATGGCTTTTGGCACCATGCCACACAGGAGGATAGTTAAGAATTTAAGCAGCCTAGGGGTTGGGGAGAAAGGGACAAGCTGGGTATCAAACTGGTTAAGGTATAGGAGACAAAGGGTGATAGTACTAGCCACTCAAGCAATAGGGGAGTGACTTGTGGGATCCCACAGGGTTCAGTGTTAGGACCAGTCCTCTTCAATGGCTTCATATGCAACACTGCAGAGGGACCGGTACTCTTCAATGGCTTCATAAGCAACACTGTTGAGGGGCTTGAGGGTACGGTGCATCTCTTTGCAGAGTGATACAAAAATCTGCAAATTGACACTCAGGAAGGGGTTGAGAGAAGGCAAAGGGATCTGAGGAAATTAGAGGAATGGTCTTGGGGTGGCCGCTGGGTTTCAATGCTAAAAAGTGCAAGACTATGCACTTAGGGCTGTGGAACCCAGGGACTGTGTACAAGATGGGGGGACTGGAGCTTATGGTCACCGAGCAAGAAGAGACCTGGGGTCATCATATCTGATGACCCCAGAGTAGCTGGGCAGTGACACAAAACAGTGAGGAAGACCAGCAGGATGTTGTGATGTACTGGGAGAAGGATTTCTAGCAGGAGAGAGGTGGTGCTGTTGTATCGCTCACTGGTGAGGCCCCATCTCCACAGGACAGAAAGTGTGAAAGCAGAGCCAGCCCGGTGGTACAGAGGGCTGAGGCACCAAAAGGGGTCACGCTTAACTTTTTTTTTTTTTTTTTGCAGTGGTCCACTCGGGAAAGTGATGGCTCAGTTGCACTGGCCCCCCACAGATTGCACTAGCCCCAAGAGTATCATTTAAATTTTATGAAAAGAAGCACACCGTGACAAAATTAGATGTTTGTATAGTATTTTTTATTGTCTGTTACTTAAAATATGGAAATAGAGAAATAAGTAACAAACAGTAAAATAAATACTATTCAGACATCTAACTTTGTCATTGTGGTACTTTTCATGTAATACAGTGCCAAGTCAAACAGTTCAGTGTGCCATATTTCAGAGTTTTATATTTGATATCTTCATTCTAGATAACTTTTAAAAAAGGTGTTCAGCACCGACACCCACGCCGCCGCCAACCAAGAATTTAAGTGCATGACTCCTAAGGTCTAAAAGATTAACCTACAGCATTCACAGTGTCCAGGTATAAGATTTATCCACAGACTCCCAGGAAAAACTTTGTAACAAAGCAGTTAAATAAGTTAGAAGCATCTAGAGCAGCAACATTCGAATTACAGTGACAAATTAGCAAGGCATACGACAGTTGAAATACATTAGACTGCAGAGAACCTCTCCCTATTTCAGTCTAATCTGAACAGAGGGTAGCAGCATATGCCTTGTTGTTAAGCTATACCATGTAACTCAAAATGAGTCCCGCACTTAACAGCTGCAGCATCTATTTTATTCAGTATAGCTTTTCTCGCTATGATCACCTCAGCACCCCCAGCAGCAACTCTAGTGACTTTTTTTAACCTGCCCTCCCACTTGCTGCCACGGATACAAGCCACCGTCTGTTGCCCTGTTCAAATCATAACCTGTTGCCTCCCGCCTTTTGTGCCTTCATTCCCCATCCCAGTCCCAATCACAACCATCATGGTGGGAAACCCATTATCAGGGAACAAAAGCACCACTGTGTTTAAAAAATAAAGAAATAATTCATACTATTTCAAAGCTCACTTTAAGCAAGCTTAGCAGCCACCTTGATGGTTTGGCAGACGGTGAGGTGGCATTGCTGGCACAAACTCGCACTTTCTCTCCCAGCCCGGTGGATGCCTGTAAACAATTTGAACCCCATACCTGTCTGTCATCCCTCCCTGGATCCATCTGTGTTGGTCGGGTGGGTCTCCGCAGGATCCCGAAGCTGCTCCTCTTTCCTGCTACTGCTGAGGCATTTGAGAGAGACAGCCAGTGTACTTGCAGGCAACTCTGCACATGAATCCAACCAGCCACATCATTCCCGACCTGACCTCCGCCTGCCCACTCAACTTGCTGTAGTGGGAGGGGGAACTGTTGTAGGAACCAATCAGTGCTGGCCACTGGAGGTCAAGAGGAGGAAACGGTCGGAACGCGTGATCGCAGACACTAGCATAAGGTTTGAAAAAAAAAAAAAAAAAAAACTGGAAATGCTTTTTCTTTGAGATTCCCTTAAAGGAACATTACCCAAATACTGACTAGATTGCACTAGCCAAACTGGGAAAGTCTGGGGACGACCGCACTGGCCCGAGGCAGTTTGCACTATGCCCCGAGCCAGTAAAATGTTAAGATCAACACCTGACCTAGCACCTTACTTACCATGCCGGCGACCTGGGTTCAAAAACCAACTCGGGTCACCAGGGGTGGAACAGGGAGGGAAAGAATCAAGTATCTGAGAGATTGCTCTCCTCTCCCGGGGAGGGGTGGCATGTTGGCCTGGCCTATGCTGCCCCTAGGTGGAGGCCTAGGGGAAGAGCAGCGTTAGTGAGACAGATAAGGGAGGGAACTGCGGGGACATGCTGGACCAGTGTGCCTCCATGCAGGAGCATGGCACTCCACAGTGGGGTGGGAGAAAACCGTGAAATGACGGAGTATCTTAATGAAGCCCGGCGTAGTTGCTCTGCACCCACACCGCCACCTGGTCACCACACTGGTCTGCCTTGGATATGCTGAATGGGGTGTGTGGGTGTGAGGATGGCCCTCCCTCTTCACCATGCCATGAAGGGGAAGAATGTGACAAAATCATACAACCAGGTAGGTAGCTTGGGTGGTAAGTCAAATCCAAAACAAGCCCCTGTGAGTCTGCCTTTATTGCCACTGCTTCTTTACAGGCATGTAATACAATAAATGTTGTTTTCATAAACTGAGACGGATGCTGGTGCTGCCCTTTTTTTGGATTTGACTGAGACTGATTTGAGCTTGCACAGCTCCAGTGTGGAGCTGCTTTTTTGGTTTTCCAGCTTGGGTGGTAAGGAAGACAGTGCGGGGGGCCATGGACTGAGCTGATGAGCCGCCCTTCCATACACAGGGAGGAAAAAATTTATATAGAAACAAAAAAAAAAAAAAGTAGTAGAAGTGGTACAGGAGGGTAACCAAAGTGGTGAAGAGGTTGCACGAGAAAGCACACAAGGGAAGGCTTCATGTACTCCCGGAAGAGAGAAGAGCAAGAGGGGACAGGACTGAAACCTACAAGTACCTCCAGGGTATTAAACAGCTAATATAGCACTGCAAAACACTAAGTAGAACAGAGGTTAATGTTAACCATTTTCAGAAATGCTTAGTAGTAGACTGCTAACCATTTTTGAGTGAGTCCATGACATATTACTCAACATTAATAAAACTATATAATTTAAAATGTTGCCAAATCAATCTGTGCCAAGTTCTATGCATCCTCACAACTGATTAGCACTTTCATGCATCAAACTGCTAATCAGTGTTTTTCAGCTTATTTAAAACCCTGACCTCACAGGAGTGAACAAGGTTTAAGTGGATGGTCTACTTCAGCGAGAGGAAGGCACTAGAACGACAGGAATGCAGTGAAACTAAGAGGGGGAAGTTTAAGACAGATGTGCGGAAATACTTCATAGAAAGGGTGGTGGATGACTGGAACAGCCTGCCAGAGGCGGTAGTGAGGGCAATGTCTTTGGGAAGCTTCATGCATGCGTGTGATAGACACAGTGGCGTATTGGGTAGAGAAACAGGGGAAGAGGGACACCTATGACCAACTAGGGTTAGTGGTGATTGAATAGGCAGACTGTATGGGCCTAAAGGTCCTTTTCTGCCAACAAAATCTATATTTCTATTGAAATACTGGACACTAGAGAGTGAAAAAGAGGGGACAGGGACCTGGGTTAGGGTCAGCCATCACCTGTACACACCTATGAATGCAAGGAAGACAGCATTCCTTCTGCTGACACTGTACAGTCAGCAGATATCCAACACCATCCATTCCCATGCTTGCAGACTGATAACAGTTATCTGACCATAGACTTAAAAGCAAAAGTTATCCACTGCAGTGGCAGAAAAATGAGTGCGACAGATATGTGGGGCAGATAAACAAGTGCTGATCATACTACAGATTATTTACACACTAAATATGTTAAGAGTGTTGTCGCAGCACTCTCGGTAGGATTTCTGATTTGAGAGTCCTGGACTCTCTGAAAACAAATATGGGAGTCCTAAATACAAGTTTGAGAGTCCCCAGAATTTTGAGAGGGCCTACAAAGAAGTGCAATATCGTTGTTGCACCCCCATCTGCTAAATGACACAAAATGGGAAACACTATGGAGAGTGATTCCACGGTTCCAGGAACCGCAGATACCAACTAAAATACAATAAAAATAAGCAAAGATGCTAAAGGAAAATGCCAACTTTATGAAAAAGTAACTTCTTCAAGCAAAGATCTGAAGAGAGAGACTAGTCCAGTCAGCAGAGAAATGAATCTGACTGACTTACAGTTCCATCTATAGGCAGCACTCTCTTACTTCAAACTGATAGGCTAATTCCTTGGCATCATTAGCATAAACTCCACCATAGGGGCTGCTAAACCCAGCTGTCACTACTGCAATAGGCAAGCATACTGAGGGAGATTCCTGGGGTGAGAATGCTGGAAACTAAACAAGAAATATCCTGCAAAATACAAGCTTTCTCTTATATAGTTTACAAAAACTGCCACTTTGTCATGCCCCTTTCTTTTATTATTTGTTAAATACCCTTCCCACCCAGTCCTTTAGTAAGCAGCCCACACCCACCCATCTCACAGCAACCCTCCTTTAACTCCCCCCACCTCATACGAGTCCCATCATTCCCATCTTTAAGAAAAAAGCCACCCACCTGTGTCAGACTCCCAATCCCAGCCCAATCCATTCATTACAGATTTTAAGGCCAGTTACTTACTATCTAATACACATCTTGATGCTCCCTGCTGTTCGCCGATCTTCAGCTTCTTTTCTCACTGCCAAGCCTGGATACCAGTAATCTTGCCCCATCAAGCAAAGCATGATGAGGCGAGATTATTAGCATTAGAGTCTGGCGATGAGCAAAGAAAACTAAGGATTGATGCAAGACAGGGGACATTAGCATATTTAAATATTAAAGGCACACTGTCAGCCCTTTACTGACATTTTCAGCAGTTCTTGCTAAAGGTGCCTGCTCTGCTGGCAGTAGTCCCTCTTAGGATGCAATATCCATGGCAGCAATTTCTTCCCCCATAAAATTGTTGCTTTCATTAATTTTAGCACAAAGTGAAACCCTCAAGGTACACTCATGTTGACTGTGCCCAATGCCAAAGTGCAGTCACATTTTTTACAGCATGCATGGCCCGTATAACAGCTCGACTTTCCCAACGTGATTTCTGTAACTTTCAGTGCTTGTTTCAAAATCACGGACACTTCAGAGTTCAACATTATTAGTACCACAAATTGAGTTTAGCTGAACTCTGTTATGTGTTAATATGTAGCCCGGAGCCACTTGTTGCTGTAAACGAGTGGTTTCACGCGCCTTCAGCTGAGCGAGTACAGCGAAGAGAAGCCGAGCTATTCTGGCTCAAGCTGACAGTAATGAAACCACCTGCCTTTAGCAACGAAAGGTGATGGGGACGTATTAATATATTATTGATAGAGAGCAATATATAGAAACATAGAAACATAGATTTTGACGGCAGATAAGGACCGCTTGGCCCACCCAGTCTGCCCATTTCCCTATCTAATGGATAAGCTGCAGATCCTAGTTAACCAGCAGCCTACTTCTTCCTACCCCCAACCCCTAGAATTGCCTTATGACTGTCCCAAGCATGCTTGAATTCCACCACTGTTTTTGACTCCTCAACCTCCTTCGGAAGGCCGTTCCATGCATCCACAACCCTCTCTGTGAAAAAATACTTCCTTAAATTACCTCTGAGCCACCCCCCTTCTATCTTCAAATTGTGCCCCCTTGTTCTTGCACACCTCTTTTTTTTTGAAAGATGCTACCCTCTTGGACTTTGTTGATTCCCTTGAGATACTTGAAAGTTTCTATCATGTCCCCCCTCTCCCTCCTTTCCTCGAGGCTATACATATTCAGCTCCTTAACTCTCTTCATGTCTTCCGTGCAGACCCTGCACCATTTTAGTTGCCCTCCTCTGGACAGCCTCCATCCTGTCTATGTCCTTGCAGAGATTGGGTCTCCAGAACTGCACGAGTACTCCAGATGGGGTCTCACCAACTGTCTGTACAGAGGATAATAACTTCCTGTTTTCTACTGGTGATGCCTCTCTATGCATCCCAGGATCCCCCAGCCTCCTTGCTGCCCTCTCACATTGCTTGCCCACCTTTAGGTCATCCGATATGACTACCCCAGGTCCCTTTCCATTTTTGTTGTTGTTAGTATCTCACCCCCATTGTGTACTCTTCCCTGGGTTTTTGTTTCCCAGGTGCATTACCTGCACTTCTTAGCACTGAATCTAAGCTGCCATACATCTGACCATTCCTCTAACCTTGCCAAGTCCCTTCTCATCCTTTCCACCCCACCTTGTGCATCAACTCTGTTGCAGATCTTTGTGTCATCTGCAAAGAGACATACTTTTCCTTCCAGTCCCTCTGCAATGTCACTTATAAAGACATTGAAGAGGACCGGTCCTAATACTGAACCCTGCGGTACCCCACTAGTAACCCCGTTTCTTCAGAGTGGACTCCATTTACTATTACCCTCTGTGTCCTATTCTCCAGCCAATTCTTTACCCAGGCTGTCATCTTGGGACCCACTCCCAGGCTGGCTAACTTGTATATTAATCTTTTGTGTGGGACTGTGTCAAATGCCTTGCTAAAGTCTAGGTAGGCCATGTCCACAGCCCCTCCCTGATCTACTACTTTGGTCACCCAGTCAAAGAAATCTATCAGATTTGTCTGGCATGACCTTCCCAATGTGAATCCATGCTGCCTTGGGTCCTGAGCCCCTCTGGCCTCTAGATACTCAACAATTCTTTCCTTCAGAAGTGATTCCATCATTTTCCCTACCACTGAGGTTAAACTAACAGGTCTGTAGTTTTCTGCTTCTGCCTTGCTCCCACTTTTGTGAAGGGGAATCACATCTGCCCTTCTCCAGTCCTCGGGTACCACCCCATCCTCCCATGATTTGTTAAAGAGGGTAGTCAGTGGTGTCACTAGTTCTACCCTTAGTTCTTTCAGAATTCTGGGATGAATCCCATCAGGCCCCTTTGCTTTGTCCACCTTCAGTTTTAAGAGTTCTTTCAGAACCCTTTCTTCTGTAAATGGGCAGGTACAAACTTCTGTATCCAGAGTGTTTCTACTGTTTGTTTTAGGTACCTCCCCCACTTCCTTTGTAAATACTGAGCAAAAATATTTGTTTAGTATCTCTGCCTTTTCACAGTCACCCTCTGCCCACCCTCTCTCCTCTTTATTAAGCCTCACTAGCCCTCCTTGGTCTTCCTTCGCTCCCTGATGTACCTATAAAAGGTTTTATCCCCCTTAACTGAGTTGGCCATCTTTTCCTCGGTTTGGGCCTTTGCTGTTCGACTGCCTTCCCAGCTTCCTTTTGCTTTAACTGATACAGTTCCCTGTCCTGCTCCTTCTGTGATTCCTTGTACTTCCTGAATGCTTTCTTTTCTCTTGAACCTTCACTGCCACCTCCTTTGAGGACCATAGTGGTTTCTTACATCGTTTCGTTTGTTAATTTGCTTCACACAAAGGCTTGTTACCTCTGTGATGGCAGTTTTTATTATTCCCCATTTTCTTCCACCCCTCCTTCCTGCCCATTTGCTAGTGCATTCCTTAGGCACTCACCCATTTTGGCAAAGTCAGCCCTCCTAAAGTCCAGTACTTTTGCCTTTGTATGGCTTGACTCTACTGCTGTGTTTATTGTGAACCATACTGTTCGATGGTCACTAGTTCCCAGATGGCTACCCACTTCTACATCTGTGATCCTCTCTTATCTCCATTTGAGAGAACCAGGTCTAAGATTGCTCCCTCTCGAGTGGGCTCCAATACTAGTTGCCTAAGGCATGCCCCTTGTAGGGCATCTAGAATAACCCCACTCTGAAGTGGCTGCTGCAACTGCCACCAGTTAACATCTGGCATATTCAGATCACCCATCAGCAATATCTTCCCTTTTCTGCCATTCTAAGTATTCTTTCCATCATTTCCTTGTCCATTTCCTCCCCTGAGAAAGTCTGTATCTAACCCTGTGTGGATTGTGGTGCCATTGCGGTCTCCAAATTTACCCACAGTGCTTCTTCTCCTCCCTGTTTTCCGTTTGTTCTGTTGCTTTGATTCCTTCCCTCGTAAAGAGCTACTCCTCCTCCTCTTTACCCTCCTGTCCCTCCTGTAGATAGTGTATCCTGGTATGTTTATGTCCCAGTCATGGTTTTGTGTGTACCATGTTTCTGTGACTGCCACGATATCCAGATGTTCCTCCTCCATCAAGGTCACTAATTCAGGAAGCTTGTTACTCAGAACTATATATTTATTTTAAACTGTTCCCAGAACATGCCTGTTTCCAAGGCATCTGTGCATGAGACACTCTTCACAGAATAAGAGTGCCTCACATGCACAGGTAGGAAGCACTCCGATTGGTCAGGATTACTCCTTCGATTTATAATACAATAATGAGTGCACAAGGATTTGAGCGCCATGCAAAAACATGACCACATTTTAGCATCGGCACAGTCAACATGAGCGGACTGTGAGGGTTTTACTTTGTGCTAAAAATCAGCAAAAGTAACAACTGTATGGGGAAAAAAGTGCTGCCCACTCTCAAATGGTGGGGGTGGGGTTAAGATACATTTTTTGCCCCATAGAACACCACTTTTTGCTTTCATGCTTCTATTGTGCCCCCACCCACAAATAAAAAAAAAAAAAACAAAACAAAAAAACAAGCACCGTTTCTAGGACCATGCCTTTGTGCAAAGCAGCACACGTTTTCATACCTCTGCCCACATGCCCCCAATAATCCTCCCATATGCACACAAATCTTGAATACTTGGTGCTAGAATGCCAAACTGTATACTAATTCTGTGACATACAGGTCATTTCTAAAGACACATCCATTACTTTAATTTTTTTTTTTTTAATTTATATATTTTATTGTATCCTACCACCATCTTGGGTGCATGCATGTGGAGCACGCGATGCCACGCTTAGAGACGCCCCCCCACTTGCCGCTTCCGCCTACACTGCCATCGGACCTCCACCCAGTGGCAGGCGGAACTATGAGTGGGAGACTACCTCCCGGAGAGGCGAACTGCCATAGGCTTGCTCAATCCTGCCCCCCACCCCGTGCCAGCTCCCAGAACTGACCCAAAGGTCATTCCTGCAACATGAGTCGCCGGCGTGACACAGGTAAGGCATGATGCCTCAACACTCTGCATCACCAGGCAGGCTCACTGCTTGGCTTTTAACTGTTTACATACATGACTGAGTTTCAAATATCTTTTTTCAATGATTAATCAGTTTAAAGTTTTTTTTTTGTTTTTTTTCCCCCAATCAATCAAATCCCTCTCCTTGCAGTTAATTCATCTGGATCAGTGTTTAAAAATGTATCCTCTCCAACAAAGATTCATCTGGTGCACACCACAGGTACAGAAATTAGCAGCTAACCACGGAGGTACTGAATGCCACTCACGTCAGGTACTCTATCCTCTGTAGACAAACCTCAGATCTGCCTCAGAGCAAATGACTGGTCTCAATTCTTCATGAAATACTGTAATGTATTATAGCATTAGAAGGCCACCAGGAGACAGCACAGCCAAACTTCAGTGAAAGATGGACATAAAACACATGTAAGGTAGGTGTTGGATAGGTCGAGCAATTAACTACCAGCAGTATGTTACCACACCAGGAGCTGAAATGCAGGGTGAGAAAGCCATATACTGTGCAATCGTTCACTACTGTTATTTGTCACAGATTAACACCTAAAAATGTCCGCTACATTTTTTTTTAAATCAATTTTTATTGCTGAACCTGCCTAATTATAGGTTAAAATTCTGTTGCTCTGTCATTTCAGCCACTTTAACTTCAATAAATTATCTTGAATATTTATTGGAATACTTCTCTCCCACTGGCAAATTACAATCCAGACTCCAGTCCTTGAGGGAGGGCTCAGTCGTACCATATCAGCTGTATCAAAAATTTGGGTACCTGTAAATTTTCTTTCTCCGACGACTGGTCTCCGGGCTTCCTTACTCCTGGGCTGTACCTCCTCATGTCAGTGGTAGGCAGGATCACACTGTGCAGCACGAGGGGAGAACAAGTCCTCCACATCCAGTGATCTCCCAGTCATTCCCAATGCAGTCCCCCTGAGGCAATACTACAAGAACTTGGAAACAAAAACACAAACAGTTACGGCATAAGTGGCTGAGACCAGCCAACTATATGCATTCTGGGAGGAATCCAAGCCCAGAGACCAGCCGTCTAGCAAGAAAATTTACAGGTACCCAAATTTCGATTTCTCTCTCCTGAGCTGGCCTCGGGCTTCTACTCCTGGCATATCCTAAAGCAGTGCATCCCTAGATGTCCTAGGTGGGAAGAATGTCAAGTGCTCTTAGGGTTCCACCACCGACTGAAGCACTCGGTGGCCAAAGGATGCTTCTGCTGAGGACATCGCATCCAGTTTGTAGAATTTTGTAAACGTATGAATACATGACCAAGTGGCCGCTCTGCATAAATCTGTTGAAGATGCCTCTGAAGTTCGTCCATGAAGTGGCCATAGCTCTGGTGGAATGGGCTCTCACTGGACCAGGCAGAACTACTCCCGCCTGATCATACGCCATGGTGATTACTGATCTAATCCATCTGGCTAGAGAGTCTTTTTGAAGCTTTTTTACCCACATTTTGGCCTGCAGTTAAAATTAACAAGCTTGATGTTTTGTGAATAGCGTCCATTCTCTTAATATATATTAGGATTGCTCTCCTTGGATCTAGGATATGAAACTATCTTTCCTTTTTTCGGGTGAGGAAGGAAGGAAGGAAGGAAGGAAGGATGAGCTTTTGGTTACAGTGGAAGAGAGACATAACCTTCGGTAAAAACCCTGGATCCGTCCTGAGTACCACCCGAATCCTGATGAAAGATGGTGTAGGGCTCTTTAGTTCTCAGTGCCCCCAGTTTGCTGATTCTCCTAACTAATGTAATGGCCACCAGAAAAACCACCTCCATTGTAAGATGCTTGATTGATGCTTCCTTCAAAGGCTCAAACACTGCTTTTGTTAGAGCCTTGAGGACAAGATTATGTCTCCACGGTGGTACCATTTGCTTAATTTGGGCGCTTTAACGCTAGCTGTTTTAAAAACCTCCTGACATGAGGGTGAGATCCCAGCATATCCCCAGAGTTCATAACAAGAGTGCCCTCAGTGCAGGAACTTGAACTCGTAAGGTGGCTGGCTGCAAACCCTTGTCGACTCCCTCGTGAAGAAATTATAAAAGCAGCAGGAGGAGTATTGGATGATCATGTATATCTTTAGAATGGAGCCAGAATAAGAAATTTCTCCAGATCCTATAATATACCTTAGAGGATGAGGGGCGCCAAGAGCTTACCATCATTCCAATAACCAGAGCAGTGTAGCCTAACTCTTTGAAAGTTTCCGCTCAATCTCAAGCCGAGATGGACAGATTGCTCAGATTGTGGTGTAGTACGGGCTGATGAAGGAGGTCTGAGGTGAGCTGGAAAACAAAAGGTGGTGCCTTTGACAGCTGAATGAGTAGTGGGAACCTGGGGTGGGGGCCACCTGGGCAGACTAGAATCATCTCCGCCTGTCTCGGCCACCTTGTGCAGGACCCGGATAGCAGCGGAATTGGGGGGAAAGCTTACAGGAGGCAGAGGTGACCCCAGTTTAGGGAAAAGGTGTCTTGAGCTAATGCCAGATAGTCTCTGGCCAGGAAGCAGAACTACTGAGTCTTGACATTTTGTCGGTATGCAAACAGATCTACTTGTGGATTGCCCCACGCTGTACGAGGAGTTGGAAGGCAGTGTCCTTCAGCCCCATTCTCCCAGGAGAACATCTCTGCAGCTTAACCAGTCTGCCGTGACATTTTCCTGTCCTGGTATGTACACTGCTCTTATGCTTGCCAGGTGTTTTTCTGCCCAGTGAAAGAGGAGAAAAGATTCTCGAGCATCTTGGAGCCATTGCTGTTAGACTGTTAGAATCAACACATCCTGTTAGCACTTGCTGATGGAAGTGCATCAGGGCTAGACAGTGCCTCATCTCTAGGGCGTTTATGCTGTACCTCCGATTCAGTCAGGGACCACTTGCCTTGGGTCAACATCTGTTCCAGGTGAGTCCCCCACCCCCTGAGGCTTGCATCTATTACGATTCATGTTTGGTGTGGATGGCCTAGCCCTTGACCTCACCACATTTTCCCTCCGAGACCACCATGCGAGAGAGCTTGTTACCTGCTGTGAAACTGGGATGTGCTGGTGCTGACTGTGCCTGGACTGGGACCACAGCTTGAGCAGATATTTCTGAATGGGTCGCATGTGCACTAGAGCCCATGGGATAGGGTCTGCCAGACACTAACGTCCTGATTAGTTGCATAAAGGACTGGGCCAGCGTTGAGTGATCCTTTGGAATTTGTTGAGTTTCAACAGGTCCCTGAATTTTGACTTCGGGGGACCTTGATGTCCTGCGTCCTGAATTCGCTCCCAGGTGGTTCAGGCTCTGGCTGGAATTAGGAACTCTTCTTCCGGTTGATGAGAAAACCATGAGGCACTGGACTACATCCGCCACTGCCTGTACCACTTGGTCGAGCTGCGGAGCTTTGATGAGGATATCGTCCAGATAAGGGAACAGCTGGATCCCCACTTCGGGAGGTGGCTATCACTGCTACTAGAACCTTCGAGAAGGTTCTTGGGGCTGATGACAGGCGGCAGGAATCTTGAATTGGAGTGGCGGTTCCCACCTTGAACCACAGCTATCGCCTGTGCAGGCTGTGAATAGGAATACGGAGTTAGGCATCTTGCAGGTCGATGGATGCCAGAAAGTCTCCTTGCAGCACTTCCTTGACAACTGAGGACAGTGTTTCCATTTTGTAAATATATTTTTATTGAATTTTCCACTTGTCGGGGGAGTCGACAGTCATCGTTCATAATTATACAAACATTTATAGTGGAGCCATACATTTAGGTAGTCTATTAAGGATGCACTTTGTGCCATACAATTAACTACTAGGTGCAAGTTAATAATTAAGCAATAAGGCATGACAGAGTGCGTGTTATTGTGTATTAGAATATGGCTGAGGTGAAACTCGTATTCCGATTGGCTGAAACAGCTAGGCACCCGGGCGATTATTTTTCAACAACGCCCGCAAAATAATGAGTGCCACTTTCTACCGCCCCATTACTTGCTGTATCCTAGGGCTACCCCCGACATCCAAAGCTCACTACCATGATTTTTTCCACCATTGCAAAGCGACTGGTAAACCAGCCGCTATCTACTTCAATTACACCCGCTCGCTTAAGCTGTCACCACCTCACCGCAACCATTTCCAAAAGAAATCCTTTTTTTGTTCTTATTCTGGCAACAGTACTACGAGCCAGTAGAACCAACTGCGACTCAACTTGATACTGCCACACACAACATAACGAACACTGCTCCCGCCACCCTACCTTTCATATATTTTTCCCCCCAAGCTCGTATCAGCTTAGACTTCTTCCCCTAAATTTCTGTGGCTGCTGACCACCTGCACAGTGTTACGCTCCAGTCGCTACCAATCCACACAACCCGGAACACACAGTACACCAAACGCTGAGAGCGGGCAACATTTCAAACCACTCTGCCACAAATTATTGTACAAAAAACGCTTGTTCTGGGGAAAACACTCCTGCATCATCACCACAATACAACAGTGGCGCCCTCTATTGGCAATTCCTAGCAATTCTGCCACTTCAGGAACTACTTTACAATAAAGATTTTTTTACTAAATTGCATTATTCTATTTTTTTCTTAATCTTTCATATTTACACTTAAAATTGCATATCCAGCCCATATTCTAAGTGTAATAATACCCTCCAGGGTGGGCGTTATGGAATATAACGGACCTTCCAGGGGCTTTAAGGTCCTCCGCCTGTGGCGTCGAGTCTCATTACGCCCCTGGGCGGTCCGTTATATTCCAATAACACCCACCCTGTCAGGTATTATTACTACATAACGCCACTCCTAAAGGGCCAGCACCCAGGTGAAGCAGAGTGGCTTCCACCACCCCAGGAGTGACGTTATTACACAACAACATACACCCTGGAGTGCCTTATTGCTATTATACAATGGTTCATGTTATACCAAAAAAAGCTTTTAATTTTTTAGTCGATTTTTAGTAAGTTTCTTAGAGAAAAGGGGAAAAAAAGCTAAAGGTGCTCTATGACAGCAAGCAAAGCTAATGCTAATCAATGACAGTGATGTTATACTGCAATATCATCACTGTCTCACGCACACACTGACCAATCAGAATCCAGGATTCTTTCTTGCCATTGTATAATAGCTAGTACTGGTGATCCAGAGTGCGCTCTCTCTCCCTCTCTCTCAATATATTGGAAAACTTAAGATAAACAGTGCTGTTAAAAAACAAAACAAAAAAAAAAATACACATCCCCATAATCTGCGGATTGACAGAAGTCCCTTGTGCTTGGGTACCTAGGCCAAAGTCGGAGTCTTAAGTCGGTAAACATATTCCTAGTATAGCTTATTCAGGGGATGAAGGTAGTGTCTCAACATAATATGCATAACCCATCTAGCCCATTTCACAGTAAATAAATCGGAAGAGTCATTTAAAGAGTAAGAAATCTTTTCCGACCTGTAAATATGGGTCATTATCTCCCTCCACTCTAGCACAGTGGGAACCTTTGAGGTCAACCAGTTTCGTGTCAAGGCCTTTTTTGCAGCTAGGAGGGAAATCCCAATTGGGTAGCGTGTGTGGGTATCCCTGATGTCTTTGGGGGAGAATATGTAGGATAAAAGTCATCACTAAGTGTAAGTGGAATACCAATCAATTCACTTAGTTCAGCTTGCAAAGAAGTCAGGAAGGGATGAATTTTTAGGCAAAGCCAAAATGTGTGTGTGTGGTGTGCCGCAGGGTTTCCAAACTGACTCGAGTAGAGCCCAAGGCAAGCTGCTGACAAATGGGCCGTTATCGCCAGGGTTCGGAAATACCTAAGCATTACCTGCCAGGAGAACAGTCTCCTGCTGTGGGAGTAGGTAAGTCTAGACAATGATCTACAGCCCCTTTCCCACAATAGCAGAGGCACATCAAACCCAAATTCCAGGCTCCATTTTGCACGATACTCATCAGTATTTGTTCCCAGGTCTTCTGTGACGGTCTTATATAGAACCAAATGATATAGGGTACCCTACCGAGGTATTGCACTGCCGGAGCACGCCAGCCAAGGAAGGGTAGCCCTGGGTCCAGCAGCTCCAGGGGGCAAGAGCAAAATGTCTCAGCTGCAACTACCTGTAAAAGTCTAAGTGTCAAGTCCATGGGTATGGCTCAACTCCTGGAAGGACTTAAAATCCCTGCCATGTAGGAATTGTGAAAGGTAGGAGAGTTGTAAACGACCCCAGGACTCAAAGGCATGGTCAAGGGAGGCAGGCAGAAAATTCTTCAAGAGGGCCACTGGGCAAATAAAGGGAAGATAAGTGTGGAGATGGTTGCTTATGGATCTCGGCCCAATCCTTCAGCTGGTACAAGAGCCACAGATTCTGGGGAAACCAACCATGTGGGTAGGAGGTGGAACAGTGTAGCATCACCCTAGCCCATTTTCGATATGGCACGAGATCTATTTCTCTCCAAAAGGTCGGGTTGACTTTTGTCAGTCTATGTAATATAAATGAGAGATGTGAGGCCCAGTGGTAGTGTTTAAGGTTTGGGAGGACCAAACCACCTTTAGCTCTTGGGACGGTCAGGGTACAGAATTTTATTCTGGGACGGCACCCGACCCATATGAACCTACTAATACATTTGTTCCATAGTTGAAATGTCTTAGTGGGGGATATGTATGGGTATATTTTGGAACAAATAGAGCTCGGGTCAAAATAGCCATTCTGATTACATCCACTCTCTGCTTAAGATTCAGTGGGAGGATATTCCACCGGGCAAGGTCTGATTGAGCTATGAGTGACGGGTCATAGTTATATCTTTTTGCATTCCTAGCTCGGTGAGAGCGATAGATGCCTAAGTATTTCAATTTTCCCAGGTCCCAAAGGAAGGAAAATTTCTGTGCCAACTCGGTGGGGGAGAAATTAAACACCAGGGCCTCCGTTTTAGTGGTATTAGCTTATACCCAGAGTATCTCCAAATTGCTCAATTATGCTAAGTACCGCTGGGGTTGACCTGGAGGGTTGGCAAGGAGGCAGGACATCATCTGCATAGAGCGCAATTAGATGTTCTGTACCTTCCACCTCTATGCCTTCTAATGAGCAGAACTCCCTAATGGCCTGCGCCAAAGGTTCGATGAAAATGGCAAACAGATCCGGGGACAGAAGGCATCCATGTCGGACACCCCAGTAGAGGGAAAAATAGGTGGAATGATGCCCAAAAAGTTTTACACATGCTTTAGGCGAGGAATAAAGTGTCTTAATCACGGAGACAAAAGTGGGGGGGATGCCCATTGTGGTCATAGTGGCAAACAGGAAGGGCCAGGAGACCCTGTCAAAAGCCTTCTCAGCATCTAAGCTGATTAGGACAGATGGAGATCCATGGGATTGCATTTCCTGGACCAGATGAAGGGCCCTTCTTGCATGGTCTGTGGTAGATCTAGCATTAACGAAACCGGTCTGGTCAAGGTTAATAAGGAAGGGCAATACCGAGTCCAGACGTTTGGCCATAATAGACATAAGGAACTTATAATCTGCATTTAATACGGATATTGGGCGGTATGATGTACACAACTGCGGATCCTTATCAGGTTTGGGGATAAGGGATATCACCACATAAGACCAGCTAGGTGGGGGGTTAATTATCCCCTGTAGTACTTCATTATACACCTGCAGGAGGACTGGGAGAGTGTCTGCACTGAGTGCTTACAGAGTTCAGCGCCATAGCCATCTGGGCCAGGAGCTTTCATTGTTTTGGCATGGGAGATGGCAGCCAGGAGCTCTGCCTGTGTAATGGTGGAAACCAGCTTGGTCTGCTGGTCATTGGATAACCTGGAAAGGCCCAGTGGCTGAAGAAAAGCCCTGATGCCCTCAAGTTCTGAAGAATGATCTGGGGTATAAAGTTTTTTTTTTTTACAATACTCACGAATACCTGGGTAATCTGACTCATCCTTGTACATTAGACACCTGAAGTAGGGTCCCGAATTGTGGGTATAGTTGAAAGGCGCCTTTATAACGAACCGGAGGCAGGCAGGAGGCCCTGGGCCCCACCTCACCATATCGCTGTCTTAGAAAAGCCAAGGCAATTTCCGTTTTCTGCAATACTAGTGTATCCAGTTCCACTCTAGTCTAAGTTGGGATAGCACTGTATCATCACCCTGTTGATGTGCTACCTGGAAAATTGTGAGGGTCTGTTCTAATCGAGCCTGCTTTTCCCTACGTTGTTTCGCCAGATTTGTGGAGTATTGCATTAAGTGGCCACGTAGTACCGCCTTCAATGTGTCTCAACGTATTGCAGAGGAGACCTCAACGCCCAAATTATCCTCCTGAATCTCTTGAAGTTTTTCATCAAGAAACTCCCAGAAGTGGGTGTTTTTTTAGATGGACTGGATTGAATCTCCAAAAGGAATTTCGCCTCTCCAGGCCCATCTCCCATTCAGTTACCACTGCAGCATGGTCGAGTGAACTATGTCCCCAATAGTGGCTTCCTTAAAAGAGTCAGTCGCTCTCTCTCTCTCTCTCTCTCTCTCTCTGTAAAGCAGTGGTCTATCCTAGAGTAAGAACCATGTACTGCTGAATAAAAAGTATATCGCCTATCCCAGGGATGGAGGATTCGCCACACATCCAACCAGCCCACCTCTTGTACATAGCATTTGAAAAATTTATGTGGGCAGGTTGCTTGCCTCTGGCAGCTCGGTGGTATGGAGATGGGGACTAGAGCAATATTGACATCTCCACTTAAAATAAATATCCCCTGGTTAATTGAACCACCTTATCCAAAAGGTTTCTAATGAGTCGGGATAGGGAACCAGGAGGTAAACAGATCTTAGGTAAGGTGACTTCTTTATCCTGTAAGTGGCACCTGTACTACCATCAAGCGACCCTCGGGTCAACCCACTCATTATGGGCTGAAAAGGGTATGGCTGGAAACCAGTATAGCAACCCCTCCTTCTGCCCTTCTTGAAAGAAGAAGAAGACCTGCGATCCCACCCTGACTAGCTTCCTATGCTCGTTAGTAGTCATACGCATTTCCTGCAGGTATATTATGCCTGCCTGAGTTTTTTTTAAACAGAGAGAGCATTCTGGATCGTTTTACAGGGTTACCCAACCCATTCACGTTCAGAGAAAAAATCTCAAGTGGTGCTTTAGCCATTTAAAACAAAGTTCGGAACTGACAAGTTGTGCATTAGTGTTCCACATGACTCCCTTATATAACAGAACACTGGCTCCCAATCAGTACACGAGGAAAATTACTGTCTATAAGGGAAAGTGTGAGGAGTAAATTCCTCCAACATCGAACAGTAGGAATTAAACCGTAACTGGTAAAGCTGCTTAAAACAGCAGCCTGCCAACCGGGCAGGTACTGTAGTACAACTTCGGACTTCCATGAAGCCAGACAGACACTCAAAGGAGAGTGAGTAGCCTCTTGGGTATGCCAAAAATTTTTTATGGCTGGGCCTTACCTGCTAGGTAGGCAAGACGTTATCATCTCTTTTATAGGATGGGGAGGGGTGAGGGGAAAGGTGAGCATGCCTCATTCCTCCAAGGGATTAGTGCAGGTTTTAGTTAGAACCCAATGAGGAAAGGAGAAGAAAATATAAGAAAGTAGTCTGTTTATCAAACTTAGTAAATATTATAAATGTCAGCATCCTCCATCACCAGGAAAGGGCAAGAGGCGTGAGGAAGGGTCCATGCGCCCCCACCCCCACCTTTACAGCGAGCCGAAACAGGCAGGGGACACAGCACACCCCAAAATGCAATAGGGAGTGAAGAGCTGACAGTTTTCCCGGAAGTAAGGGTTTATAACTAGATAAGAAGCATATAACAAGGGCCCCTACATATGATGAGGGGCAGTCTGCAATTCATAGGGGAGGAGGCAGCATTTACAGTTGTTTGAAATGTGTAGGAGGGTGCCCGACCAGTCTCAGGTGGCTTGACTGGCATGGTCAGGGACTCCATTAATATAGTCACCTCGCCCCCCTCTCAGTACCCTCTCCGCCCCACCACAGGACCCTCCCAGGCCCCCATCATGATACACCCCACTCTGCTATTACCAGAGACCACAAGCCTAGGCTTCCCGTAAGGTCATGGTTTAAGTAATGCCGTAAACAACTGCAAGAACCCCTTGTTCGGGGGTTCACTCGTTAGGGACCCACAGGGCAGTGAGGGTCCCCAGCGGGGAAGGAGCAAGCAAATAGTCACCAGGAAGCCATAACAGCATGGGGTGGGCAAACAGGACAGCCTACCTGCAGTCAAAGCAAGCAAGTGCGTAAGTATTCATAGAGTCATTTCATTTTAGTCCCTGGTTAATTGAAGAGGTCCTGGGAAGGTTTACGAATTGCTGTCGGAGGTCTGCTATTATCTGCTGTACAGTCGTAGCACCTTCTTCCAAAGTTGCTCCCTCGAAGGTATTTTGGACCATGCTTTGTGGGCCAACTTAGTAGCTAGGGAGGTATATACAGGTTACTCACCTGTAACAGGAGTTTAAGGAATGGTATATGTTGTTCATCCACACTGTCTGTCTGGCAGGTTCCTTGTCGCTTTAAATCTTGCCGGAAGGTCTTCAAGCTGGCTCCTCCCACACACCCGGGTGGTAAAACTCTCGGCTCCACCCATGACACCAGATCTAGCCGCTGGAAGCCAGGTTGTCGTCGGTCCGGGAGGCGGGTGGGTGTCTTTCCTCCATTCCTAGAAAGTACAGTTAATGTAAGAACTTACCGTAACAGCAGATCTCGAGAAGGCTCTTGCAGTAGGTAATTGCATATAGGACTGCGCGGCAGGCGCAGGACCTGAAAAATTTCAGCTAGCAGTCTGGTGAGGACCGCCCCCCACGTCAGGTGACGGCGTCAGGAAGCGTCGATACAAAGGCGGTCCTGGACCTCCAACCTTCAGTTCTTTCCGCCACAGGCAAAAGAGGCCAGACGGTGAGAAGAGGATATTTCCCTCAATGGAAAGGAGCTGAAAAAGCCTGGGAGGATGGAGGGCGGAAGGTATTACCTACTGAAGAACCTTTCTCGAAGATCTATTCCGGTAAGTTCTTGCATAACTGTACTATCTTACTTGAGAGAGCTCTTGCAGTAGGTAATTACATATAGGACTGAATCCCAAGCAGTCTGCAACAAAGAGAGGCACGGGAGGAGGAATCTCATCCAAAGGTAATACTGGTTGTGCAAGTCTCAAGACAGGAGGCTTTGCAAACAGCCATCCTGAAACCAGCTCTCTGGAGAGGCAACATCAAACTGTAGTGTTTATTAAAGGAATGAACTTGAAGTCCAGGTGGCGGCAGCGCAGGCGTCTGCATGAACACATTCTTGAAACAAGCAGCTGAGACAGCTACTCCTCTTGTGGAGTGGCCTCTGACTTGACCGGGAGGATCTTGTTGTATTTGTCATAACAGAAAGTGATGCAATGAGCCAACCACTTAGGCATTGCTTGGAACAGCATTGCCTTCCCTTTGTGAGCAAAAGACAAACAATTGATCAGTCTTTCTGAGATCCTTACGTCCTGATGGTGTAATATCTCAGAAACTGGTGAACATCTACAGTATGGAGTAAATATTCCCTGATTAGAGTACTACGTAAAAAAGGCAGGTAACTCTATGGACTGATTTAGAGTAGACTCAGCTACTACTTCAGGGAGAAACTTTGGATTCGTGCAAAAAGGCAACACGTTCCTTGTGAAAAATCAAGTGCAGGTTTTACACATCAGGGCCTGGAGCTAGGAGATTCTCGAGCAGAAGTAATAGCCACCAAAGGCAGAGTCTCTTCCACGAAAAACTACAAATCCATGAAGCTGCAGGTTCAAAGGGAGGAAGTAAGTTTTCGAGAACAAAATTCAAGTCCCAAGGGGGGAGCAAAAATGCGAGATGGGGGCCTCAGGTGGAGGACCCCTCTGAGAAGTCTTGGAGACCTCCAGTTGAGCCAGCCTTGTCTGCGAAGGGAACATGATAGGCCAAAATGGCCACCATGTGTACCTTCAGAGAGAATGACTGAGATCCAGGTCAAAACAGATGGCGTAGATACTCCAGCAGAAGCTCCTCTGAACAGGAGAGAAAGGTTCCACGTTCTTGGGCCCTGCCCTGACAGTGAATCTTTTCCACTTCATGGCATAAGTGGATCTGGTGGAGGGATTTCTGGCCTCCACTAAAATCTCCGCCACTTTGGGAGACGCTCCAAAAACAGGATTAGGCTAAGTCTGCAGGAGCCATGTATGCAGTTGAAGGGATCTGAGGCCTGGATGGACCAGGGTCCCCTGATCCTGGGTCAGTAAACCTTGAGACTGAGGTAGAGGAAGAGGAGGATCCTCTGAATATTGTTGTAGAAGAGAGAACCAGCCTTGCCTGGCCCAGAAAGGAGCGATCAGAATCATTCACATTCCTGAAGCTAGTTTCTGCAAGACTTGTGGGATAAGTGGAATTGGGGGAAAGGCATAGACAAATCTGTCCTTCCAGTCTAGAGACAGAGCGTTGCTCCAAAAGCGCCTCACTCTGGGCAAGCGAGCAAGAGGCAGGAAGTTTGCATTTGGGGGGGATGCGAACAGGTCAACCTGTGGTGTTCCCTGGAAGATATTGTCTAGGACCCCTTGGTCCAGTTCCCACTCGTGAGTCAGAGCAGAAGAGCGACTTAGCTTGTCTGCCAGGGTGTTGTCGACTCCCAGAATGTGAATTACCATGAGGTGAAGGTCCTGTTGTGTTGCCCAATCCCAAACCCTCATTGCCTCCCTGCATAGGAGGGTAGGACCGAATCCCTCCCTGTTTGTTGATGTACCACACCACGAACATGTTGTCCGTCTGGACAGCTAGGTGGCCAGGAAGGATGTATTGGTGAAGGACTTGGAGAGCGTACAACACTGCCCGAAGCTCAAGCACATTGATGTGGAGAGCTTATTCTAGCTTGGACCAGGAGCCCTGGGTCCGATGAGGGCCTAGATGGGCTCCCCAACCTTCGCCTGAGGTGTCTGTGGTTAGAGTCTGGGAGGGAGGATGAAAGAAGAACTCCTGAAACAGGTTCTCTGAACCATCCATCACTGCAAGTCTGAATCATCGGTGAGGAGATCAGAACTGGGTGATCTGGGTGACCACTAGCTAATCCCACTGAGCCTAGAGTCCACTGAGATCCACATGTGGAGTCAAGTGCGAGGCATCATCAGGATAGCAGCTGCCATAAGCCCGAGAAGGCGAAATCAGCCTCAGAGACCATCCTGCGGTCGGACAACAAACTATTTGGGTCTGAAGGGTGGACGCCGGCCCGAGGCAGGAAGGTCTTGCCCATGGTCGATCGAGAATCGCCCAATAAACTGTAGCCTCTGGATGGGTCCAGATGAGACTCGAAATGGTTGATGGTAATACCCAGGCAGGCAAAAACCTGCTTGGTAAGGGAGAGGAAGCGGGAGTTCCTCCCTGGGCGCAGGCCACCAGGAGCCAGTCGTCCAAGGTCAGGAGGCCTGCACTCCCCTGGAAGTCATGGTGAGCGCCACCACTGCCAGGCATTTTGGTAAATACTCGGGCGCCGAGGATAGACGCAAACTGGAGCACCTTGAACTGGTGAGTGGTCCCTGGAGCATAAGCAGAAGGCATTCACGATGAGATGGGCAAATGGGAATGTGCAGATGGCATCCTGCCATCCAGAGAACAAAGCCATTGACCCAGCCTGAGGAGGGGCAGAAGACTTTGCAAAGAGAGCATCCTGAACCTTTTTATTCTCAGTAAAGATTCAGGAACTGAGATCCAAAATTGGTCCAAGATCTCCTGTCTTCTTGGGACCAGGAAGGAATAGGAATAGTAACCAGTCACTTGCAGATGAAAGGGGACAGGCTCTATAAACTTGCTTCAGCAAGAGAGAAATTTCTCCTGGACCAAGAGAAGATGTTCCCATGAATACGATGACTTCAGAGGAGGGTGGCGGGTGGTTTCTGAAGAAACTCTATGGAGTGTCCTTCTACTATGAGCTGGAGCACCCAAGAATCTGTAGTTATCCTCTCCAATCCTGGAAGGTGGAGGGAAACCTCCCTCCTACTGGTTCCTCTGGGGAGTCCGGAGGCAGTGGGAGAGGACAGGAGTCAGGTGGTGTGGGGCAGCGCCGCACCTGAAGCACCCGCTGCTTTTTTAGGCAGGGGGGCTTGGCAGCTGTGGGGGCCCGGCGTTTTGTGGCCTGCCTTCCCTGGGGTTTCACCTTTGACTGATTCAGTCACGAAAGGGATGGTAAATGGAATCAATTGACTTCAGTGGCGTCCCTTCTCTTGCAAATCGGTGATGATGTCCAGACATCACCCCAGCAACCGACCCCGTAAGGTGCTTGACTGGATAGCAGATTGCACCTCGGGACCAATCCTGACACACAGAGCCAAGCATGACGCCATATCACTACAGCAAAGCAGAGTTCCGCTCAGCAGTGTCCACTGCCGCCATTGTCGCCATGGAGTGGCGACTGGCCGAGAGCGAGCAGAGCGGGGCGAGATCAGCCAACTCCTGTTTGACTTGGGAGTCAGGCAAGGAGTCGGATTTGGCTTCTGCCCGAGTCAGGATAGCCTTCTGGTAGTCCCCATATGGCAGACATAGTTCAGGGCCTGATCCCCAGCATGGAGGAAGCATAAATCTCTCCCATACTGGTCCAGAAGCGTGATTCCTTATCACATGGTGACAGGCTAAGATGTTTGGGGTTCGCGACCAGCCATGAGCGGCACTAATCACAACGAGAGTCGGCACGAGGTGAGAATCAGAAAATCAACACCTTCTGGAGCCCGGTAGCCAGTTCAACTTCTAGGAAGTGGGGCTAAGGCCAGCAGCTGTTTCCATATTGTGATACTCGAGGTCAGCGTGAGGC
Organism: Neoceratodus forsteri; assembly: GCA_016271365.2. Lineage (NCBI taxonomy): Eukaryota > Metazoa > Chordata > Ceratodontiformes > Ceratodontidae > Neoceratodus > Neoceratodus forsteri. The sequence goes on from CM057452.1 coordinate 665,795,174, forward strand.
TCTGTCAGGGTGGCACCAAAGTAGGAGCTGTCACTGGCAGATCCAGATGTTCAGCGAGTTTCAGGCGCTGAGGATCTGGTTCAGGAGTGCCACTGATGAACCTCCTGGATTTTTCATAAGCAACTCTGTAAGAAGGATCCTCCGGAGGAGTCCTTGGCCTGGGTTTCGACGGAGAGCGTGGCTTTTGTCTCTCGGTGCAACCATCGGAAGAGTCAGAGGATGAAGAGAATGATGAAGAAGAGAAAGACTCCTTTCCCGACCCGGTGGAGGAATGGACCCCTTGGGTAGTCCCCGGGGAAGCCTGTCCTGCCCTTCTCTGGATCCAGACGGAAGAACCCTGGAGTCTGGAGGTGATGAGGGAGTGTGCCTTGTACGTACAGGAACCTGGGATGGCACCGTCACCGGAAGGTGGCTCTCGACCTCTTTGGTGAGCCGAGCCTAGGCCTCAGCCCACCAGGAGGCCAGAGTCTCCTGCAGGTCCACTGGCGGCCGCGAGGCGGTGGAGGAGGAGGAGGAGGAGGAGGCGGCAGGGATGAGGATCGGGTTGTAGTATGGAGCATATCAAAAACCCAGCTCGCGGGTAGCCCAGGAGTCAGGGTGATCTGGCGAGTATTGTGGCGCTGGATACTGTGGTCCCAGGTATACTGGCGTCAAATGGGATGGAGGTACCGGGGCTGCCTGAGCAGATGGCCCGGCTGGAGGCCTCATGGGCAGGTCCATAGTGGAGAGCCCGGAGGACTGAGGCCCGATGGGAGCAGAATGTCTCCTGGAGTCAGTAAGCCCGGCAGGCGCAGGCCTTGCGCGGAGGTACCAATGTCGGAGGGGCGGCGTCGGAGCCAGCGTCCAGGAGCTGGCGTCAGGTCCGGCACACCAGGTGGAGGAAGGGACTGATGAGGTAAAGTCCCCAACAGCCCGGGGACAGAGGAAAAAGTCCCAGGGGGTTGAGTTGAGAGACTCTGGTTTCCCCAGGCCGCAGCGAAGGCTGCATGGAACCCGGAGTGCGATGGGCGTCGGGGGTCAGTAATCGGTTCCTTCGCTGGCCAGGCGTCAAGATGTAGCGCGTGAGGCTTAGGGGTGAGCTCTCGGCAGGCCCCGGAGGAGCCGACGTCCGACTTATGAGAGCCATCACCGGAGGCGGGCCGAGTAGAGTGATTGGCCTGGTCCGGTGGAGTGGAGGCCACGCGTCCACCCGGAGGGTCGGACGTCTTACCGGCCCTCTCTGGAAAGATGTCAGAGGAGCCAACGCCCGGCTTACCAGAGTCGCCCACAGTGGTAGGCCACGAGCTTGCGGCCGAACCAGGGGCGGAGGCCTCTAACTGCCCGAAGGCGCCCGCAAGGCCCAAGCACGAGCCAGACGGGCAGGCCAACGCCCCCTTGGAAACCTCCGAGGCAGCCGAAGAGCGATCCCCACAGGGGATGTTACCTGCGTCCCAGCGACTCCCGAGGGAGACGTGGTGGAGGAGCCCTTGTCCCGGTGCCTCTCCTTCTCCTTCTTCCAATGGCCTTCGGGGGAAGTGGACGTCTGCTCAGTTTTTTGAGCTCCTTCTCCATAGAACTCATTTTCTTCTTTAGAATAAGGCTTCCAGGGATTGCTGCCGCCTTTTCCGGTAGCCCGCTGAAACTGAGGTAGCCAAGCACTTCTCGACCGGTGATCGGGCCTAGGCAGAGGCGTCCCTTGTGGTAGTTGACCGTTGAGCAAACGCACTTATTCTTTGTGCTCTGAGGGTGTAGGGGACGACATATACCCTCCGATAGTACTGACAGTCGAAAAAAAGATTTTTCTGTAAAAAAAAAACAGAAAAACAAACGACGAAGGTAGGGCTGACGAAGCACCAACTTTTCCGCGAGGCGCTAGCACGAGCTAGCGGCAGGAAAGAACTGGAAGGTGGGTGTCCGGGACCGCCCCTTTGTACCGACATCTCCTGACGCCGGTCACCTGACGTGGGGGCAGTCCCTCACCAGGGACTGCTAGCTAGAAATTTTTCCGTAGGGTCCTGCCGCCTGCCGGCTTCAGTCCTATATGCAATTCCTACTGCAAGAGCCCTCGGCAAGATCTGTTACAGGTGAGTAACCTGTATTTAGGGACATGGATATGTTGTTCATCCACACTGTCTGGCAGACTCCTAGCAGTTCTCCGGGAGGAGGGAGGGAAGCGACACCCCTACTTAGGGAATAAAGACTGGAGAACCGAGGTCCCAAACCAGCATCCCGGCGTGACTCAAGGTCGATGTGGTAATGGGTAATAAAGGTGTGCTGACTTCCAGGTAGCAGCCCTGCAGATTTCCTGGATAGGGACGTCCCTGGAAGCAGCCACGCAAGCAGCAGTATGGCGGGTAGAATGAGCTCTATCCCTTTGGGAGGCTCCATGCCTGCCAACCTGTAGAGGATCTGTGGAGGAGGACCCACCTGCCTATCGTCCGCTTGGCTGCAGGTCTGCCAGGTGCGGCTTCAGCGTAGGTGACAAACAGCTGGCAAACCTCTCCCCGAACTTCAGTCGTCCGCTCCTTGCAATAAGAAAGCACTTTTCTAGGGTCCAAAGTATGGAGCCTATATTCGGCCTCCAAGGTGTGATTGAGGTATAACACCGGCAGAGTCAACACCTGGTTAAGGTGATACTCCAACACCACCTTCGGAAGGAATTTCGGGTGGAGGCACAGGACAACCTTGTCCCTGTGGAAGACCAGATAGGGAGACTCGATGGAAAGCGCCTGGAGCTCTCCCATCCTTCTGGCTGACGTGATAGCCACCAAGAAAGCAGTCTTCCACGACAGGTGAAAGATGTCACACCTGTGTATCTGTTTGAATGGCTTGCCCATGAGCTTAGCCAGTACCAGCAGTAGATCCCACGGAGGCAGAGGTTCTCGCACTGGAGGGGATATGTGATCAAGGCCTTAGAAAAAGCACCCAACAGCCTTCTCCTGCGCCACCAACTGCTTCCCAGCCCGCAACCAGGCAAGCAGAGATGGCTGTCAGTGCACCTTAACGGTCACTCCACTGAAGCCCTAGCTGAGAAAGGGACCACAGTAGTCCAGAATGCTCGCCAAGGAACAGGAGGAAGGGTCCAGCCCCTTGCTCTGACACCAAATGGAGAATCTCTTCCATTTAAAGGCATAGCACTTCCTGGTCGCCTCCTTACGGGATGCATCAACGACACTGAGGACCTCGTCGGAAAGACCCAAGGCCTGGAACTCTAACCGCTCAAGAACCAGGCCGTCAGGTGCAGAGATTGAATGTCCAGATGGAATACCTTCCCCTGGTTGACTGAGATCAGGTCCGGGTAGGCTGGAAGCCGCCTCGGGAGCCTGGAGCGGAGGCTGAAGAGATCTGGATACCAGAACTGGCGGAGCCAGTCTGGAGCTACCAGAATCACCTGCGCCTTGTCCCTCCTCACCTTGAGAAGCACCTTGTGGATCAAGGGAAATGGGGGGAAAGGCATAGAAGAGGCCCAGGGTCCACAGCCTCGAGAAGGCACCCCCCCTGCAGCGAGCCCTACTGAGGGGGGAGGGCATGAAACAGCCTCAGCTTTGCATTCTCCCTGGAGGCAAACAGGTCCACCTGAGGCATGCCCCAGTGGGAGAACAGATCTTGTACTACCTCCGGCAAGAGAGACCACTCGTGGGACGCAGCGCCTATCCGGCTTAGGGCATCGGCCAGAATGTTGGGAGGCTCCTGCCACATGGATGGCAAGGGGATCCGCCTCCAGGCTGTGCACGAGTGATCAAGTGCGGAGAGCTTCCCTGCACAGAGGCATGGAGCCCCACCCTGGCAGTTTAGGCAGTAAATGGTCGTGGTATTGTCCGCCTGGACCTGGACCACTTGACCCCGCATAAAACCAAGCTGGCGGTGAGGGCTAGACGAACCACCAAGCTCCAGCAGGTTGATGTGGCATCGGGAGTCCTGAGGGGACCAGAGGCCACGCCTGTGCTCCAAAGATGGGCACCCCAACCCAGAGAGGCGGTCGATAGACCGTCGGCTCGGGGCAGACAAACGGGATGCCCTCCTGCAGATGAGCTGGAACGATCCACCACTGGAGAGCGTTCCACATCTCCTGGGTCACTGCCACTGGCTGGTCCAGAGGACCGGAGCGCTCTGACCATTGGCTGGCCAGTCCCCACTGTAGGGGACGCATGTGCCAACGGGCTCAACGGACCACACTGGTGCAGGCCACCATGAGGCCCAGGAAGTCCAGGGCAGGGTGCAATTGCCCAACCAGAAATAACTGGGCAAAGGAGGAAAGAACCTCGGCCCTGTCCACCGGGAGCCATGCTCTGGCTTGCAGAGAGTCGAGCTCTGCCCCGATGAATTGGATCACCTGTTTTGGCACGAGTTCAGACTTGGTCTCGTTGAAGAGGAGGCCAACCCGAGAGCAAACCTGGAGGGCCAGATCCCTGGACCGCTCCACCTCCGGTCTGGAGGAGGCCGCAATCAGCCAGTCATCCACGTAAGGGTACACCCGGACTCTTCGGCGCTGCAGGAATGCTGTCACCACTGCCATGCATTTGGTGAAGACCCTGGGAGCTCAAGAAAGGCTGAAGGGTGTGGCCCGGAACTCGTAAAGGGAACCCTCTGCTCTCAAGCGGAGGAATCGCTAGTGGGACGGATGGACTGGGATGTGAAAGAACGCATCCTGGAGGTCTAGAGAACAGAACCACATGCCTCGTTCCAAGGAACGAATGATCTGAGCCAGAGTGACCATCCTGAAGGTTCGAGACCTTAGGAACCTGTTCAGGTCATGCAGATCTAGAATGGGCACCAGCCCCCATCCGCTTCGGGACCAGGAAATGACATAAACCCTGGGTCTGGTGGAGGATCCGCCACCTTCCTGATCACCTACTTCTGGAGGAGCAAGGCAATGTCTGCCTGACGGGCCAACAGAGGCTGCGACCCCGTAGCCCCCTCGTGGGAGAGACGGCTCGGAAGGGCGGGGCCTGCTCGAACTCCAGAGGCAGACCCTTTCCTACCACTTCCAACACCCAGCAGTCCATGGTGATAGCGGACCAGGTGGAAAGAAAGTGGCGGAGCCGTCCCGCCACGGGGGAACCGGGGGGGAGGGTGACGCAGCTGGGGGCGACACCCATCAACCCGTCACTGGGCAGGCTTGGAGGAAGGACCGGCCGAGGCACCTCCTGGGTCTTTTCCTCCCGGCTTCCTGCTGGAGAAAGCTGCAGGCTTGGCTTTGGGGTGCCAAGTACGAGCCTGCTGGCCCTGATGCTGGTGTTGCTGGGCCGGACGTGCCGCAGGGGCAGAAGGCCGAAAGGGCTTATACTGCTGCTGGCGGCCTTTGTCCTTCTGGGCAGACGTGACAGACTCCAAGGTGGCACTGGACTTCTCTATCCTCTGGAGGTGGCCTTTCACCCCAGGCCCGAACAAGTCGATACGCAGGAAGGGGACGTCTGCCAGCTTGTGCTGGGTATCCGCCATGTAGGTGGACATCCGCAGCCAAGCTCTGCGGCTTATGGCCACTGTGGCCGCTACTGACCGGGCAAAGGAGTCTCTAATATCGAGAGCCGTTTGGAGCTGCTGCTTCGCCACCGCCCTTCCCCGATCCTGCACCTGCTTAACCGTAGTCTGGAGGTCAGCGGGGAGATGAGGGATCACCTCACCCAGGGAGCCCATAAGAGTGTGGGAGAAGTGCGCCATCAGTACGGCCAAACTGGCCTGACAGAGGCCGAGGGAGGACATAGCGTACACTTTACACCTGGCAGAGTCCAGCTTTTGGACTCTGTCGGGGGCTTGTCCACGTCCCTGGTGTTCCCAGAACACCAGAAAACACTATCGGTAACCAGCCCCTCAGCAGAGGGTGCTCTGAGAACTGGACAGTGACCTGGTGGGGACCGCATACTTCCTGGCCATCCTGACCAAGGAGCAGGACAAGAAGCCTGCCGCTGCCATAACTCCAAGGCTGGGCCAACAATGGCTTCAGCCACCAAAAGGCCCTGTGGAGAACCTCTTGATCCAGCATCTCCGTGAGGGGATACTTGGCCCGCCTGGATACGGGCTCGAGCTGCATTCCAGTAGGCTGAGATGAGCCAAAGCAAACCCATGAACGTGATGGGCTCATCCATCCATCGACTGTCCCAGAGGACTCCAGGTCAGGGGCCTGGAGAACAGGGAAGAGTCATCATCAGACTCAGAGGAGCCTGCGAATAGCTGCCTAGGGCCTGAGCCACCCTTCAGCTGCTGAGGACGGTCGGGAGTGAGGGTGACCAACAACCGGTGGGGCAGTCCCTGACCAGAGTGAGAATCCTTGGTCGGAGCCCCAGATTTAGGTTGTGAAGGTGGGGGGGTTCCACCACAATAGGTGGTGCAGCTGGTTTTGGCCGAACAACCGGCACCGGTTTGGGCTCCTCGACAACCGTGAGGGGTTGTTTCGGCCTGTCAGGTGAAAGCCACTTAATGGTCGGGGAAGGAGACGGGGTCGGCTTGTTCCTGGTCAGAAGGAGCTGCTGCCACATTAAGCCCTCACAGCGTCGACGCAATTTGCGCCAAAGCCTTTCCTCCTCCGAGGAAGATGACGAGGATACGCGGGCGCCGCCACTTTCCTCGGTGCAGAGACCGAGACCGCCGGTGTCAGCGGGATCGGCTGGACTGAGAAGAGGTCTGAGAACGAGAGCGTCAGTGTTTCCGAGGGTGGGTCTGGGAGGAAGCGAGGGAAACCCGTTCCTTCCTCAGCTCAGGAGCCTTAACCGGGGACTCCAGCACACGAGGCACAGGCAAGTCATCAGTTTCCACCGGGGGAACTGGTGAAGAAGGGTCGTTTGCTTCTCCAGTCGACAGCCCATCTGACAGGTCGAAAAAGATCGACCGCGTCGTGGTGTCTAATCGGCTGACTTGACAGGGACACCGTGAAGCCAGCGTGTCAGCGCAACCTCGGCCGAAGTCAAATGCCGACTGTCCGAGAGGGGACCTCTTCCGCTAACTACGAACGCCGACGGTAGGACTTTACCCTTCGAGTCCTTCTTCTTGGACCGAGAGGAGTGTCCTCGATGGACCTCACCTTTCGTGGGAGAGGGATTGACAAAGCTCCTTAAAAGAAGCCGTATAGGAGGAGCCCAAGGAGAGCGAGATAAATGCCGCGATCGAGGACTAATATGCAGCCTGGGCCGCCTCCTCCCTCGAGGGCGATCATCTGTTCAAGTTGCTCAGCCATTTCTCCGTCACCGCGAAAACCGCCCAAAGGGCCTCCTTAACTTCACCGCCAAATAAGTCTCGGGCGCCCAAGCTGGAGCCTGGCAGCACAGTCTTCGAGGAAATTTCACGCAGAAGGCCTTGCACAATCAAGAGGCCTGCAGATCATGGCTGGCCCGGCGGTGTAGACACACATGGA
>CM057452.1:665812500-665860000 GCA_016271365.2 Neoceratodus forsteri
CTGGTGACATCCAGCAGACCAGACCTGGGTTTGAATCCCACAGCCTCCACTTACCTACTGTGTTACCCTGAGCAAGTCACTTAACTTCCCTGTGCTCCCAGGTCGTACCTGTAAAAAAGCTTTCAGCTTAATGTGCTACTCCTGGTTAAATTAAAAAATAAATTGTGTCCCTTTCCATTTGACCTTTTGTGATCTGTCAGGTAGTTGCAGAACCAGGACAGTGAGTGCTTGTCAAGCCCTAATAGCGCTAGCTTACCGAGTCGCCGCCCGTGGCCGACCAGATCAAAATGCCTTGGTCAGGACAATGAAGATGGCCCAAGTCATTAACCCTTTATCCAAGGTACTCAGGGCGTCACATCTGAACTTGACAAGTGCTGTGTCTGTACCATGTCATTTCCTGAAGCAGTGTTGATTGTCCTTGAGAAGGTGGTACTGCTCAAGATAGTCCTGGAGCTGATTAAATACCAGCCTCTCCAGCACTTTTGATAAAGGACAGAGGACTGCTATAGGTCTGTAGCCTTCCACAGCATCTCTAGGTCCACCACTGTGTATAGTGACCACCATTATCGCTTCCACTTGAGGGGGATAGACAGTTCCCTAAGGGACCTATTTATCAGCAGAGTAACTGGAAGGACAATTGCTGGGGCTGCTACTTTGAGTAGCCTGGGTTCATGTTGGTCAAACCCTGGGAGGAGTTCAAATTTTCAGACACTTCAAAATATTAAAAAAAAAAAAGTTAAGGTATGTTGTAATTTTTCTACCCATGCTCATAGCTTAGGTAATTTTCAATATTTAAACCCCAAATTTTCAGCATAGCCATTTTGTCACACCACCTCGTAAATGTGACTACTGCTGTTTTTCAAATCCTGGCCAACATGTGATTTCTTACTGATGGTGCGAAATTACATTTTGTTCAGCAGGTTATTAAATTTAACCCGTAATGTTCATAAGGAGTTATAAAAAGAATCTGCTCAAATTTTGGGGTCAAAATGTCACAAAAAAAATTACTAAATAACACTGTTTGCAGGGACGTCCACTGGCCCAGAGGGAGTCTTACTGCCTTCCCGTGCCAGTGATCAGAGTTTGGGTGTGAGCTTTGTAAGATGGTTAATGGGCCAGGACTGGTGGGGAAGGTGCTGCAGTGTGCAAAAGGAGGGCCACAGCAGTGTTTTGGCATACATGCATGCGCTCGCACATGTGGGGACACCTTGTGGTGGACAGGGAGCCTTCCTCACAAGGTATTGACATGCATGTCGAGGCATGATGGGCCCATGCACTGGGTTAGAACGGACTCCATTACTGTATTTCATTTTGCACAGGTCCCTTTGAGACCCGTACAAATGAGGATATGATTCACCATCAGAAAAGACAAATTAATTCCATTAACTACATTAATGCTGACATTAGGTTGATGAACTAAGTGTACAAAGCATAATTCTGCACTTTAAATGAAAAACATTAAAGTTTGGTGTCTCCGAATATTGGCAATCAGTGGTGGGTGCTCCTTGAGGTTGTCAACCCTAATGTCTACCAACTCCACTAAGCAAACGAGGACAGGAGTGATCTCTTCTTCACAAAGGACCCTGCGTAACGAAAGCTATGACAGATTCTGCTGGCAACATCCAGTGAGCCATACTCCTCTACCTTTGAAGAGTGCATCACTATGAGGCACTGGCTCGGAGCTGTACATTGTGCTTTGGACAAGAGGCTCTGGGCTGGGGTGAGGGGGTGGGCATTAGGAGGTGACAACACCAAGAAAGTACCCAATACTCCTGAGACCCAAAACCCTAATCATTTTCATTTCTTTACTTTGCGCACTTAACAGTCTTTAACCCTAATACCTGCATTAAATGTAGTTTTTGCAATACTCTATGTTACAGTGGCGCAGTAGCGCCACTACAGTTAGGTTTACTAGGCTGTCTAATGTCAACCCCATAATTCTGCACTTAAATAGCCTTGCCCCTGTTAACAGATTTGCACATTTTGCATGTGCGGTCTCAGAGGCAAGATCTGTCGACATGCTAAGTTTCATTCTGGTTGGTTGTGTGGATCAGAGATCCAGATGGTGAATTTTTTTTTTTTTTTTTGTCATCACCACGTGCCCAGACAGTTTGGAATTTGTCTGAAATTTTCAGAGTAGAAAGGGCTTGGCCCAGAGTGGCACCTTTCATTGGTTTGGTGAAAAAGTATTAATCCATTCCTGAGTTATAAAGATTTGAAATTTTGGTTCTGAGCATACCAGTATGCCTTGCTTGATAGCCATTTCATACAAAAGAAGAATCTGGCCATATGAAACAAACTTCTGTTTCATATGAAGGGTAATCTCATTTTTATATAAAAAAAAATATTTTTTTTTTTTTTTTTTTTGCAAACCCATAAAAATCTTATCATGGAAACATACCAATACAGGTATCTTGCTAACTGGGACCTGATTAGCTGGATTCTGCAGTTAGTTTTAAGACAATTACCCAGAAATGTGTTTAACATTTTAAAAATATTTTCTCATGAATCAACAAAAGTAGGAAATGTGGCGTTACACAACTCCCACTCCCACCCCAAGCAGGAAAAGGAAAAACATTACAGTTTCACCGCCTCAGCTCTTGGCGAATCAGGGGTGGGGTCTTCCGCGGATTTCAACCCAGACACTCACCCAATTCCATGATCAAATGAGGTGACAGATCATATGTTTTCTTCAGGTAGGGCCTAGGGGTTATTAGTAACATGAGGAGACACAGTTCTGTACATCTGGTGGCTATATATATTTTCCAGCACAGCAAAAAAAAACTTAATCCTGTGGCCTTCCAGTATAAATAATTTCTCCTTCTCCTGTTCCTTGTGTGTCCACAACTGGGGACAGAGTCGGAGGTCGTGAGGGTCTGTTTCAACAGCCCTCCCCCAAAACAGAGCCCAAGAAACCAAAGAGAGGTCGTGAGAGTCTGTTTAGCAGCACTCCCACTCCACAGAAGCCGCTACCAGGCACGCCCGAGCCTGCAAGATCCAGTGTTGCCCGCTGGGTAACAGCTGTATTTGATCCTCCGCGCGCCAGCGCCGCTCCTACCTCCCCCCACCACCCTTGGTCAACATCTAGCTATATACTGTTGACCACGTGATCGTGTCATCGCCTTAAACCAATCAGGTCACTTTGCCATCTGCAGCCTATATTTGCTAAACACTAGAGGGCACCCTCTCACTACTTTCTCTGTTAAACTCCCAAAACTGCAGCATGACGGCATCTTTTGGATTTTAAACCTATCCATCTTATTAATAACATTCTTTTTCATCCCATCCTACTCTCCTGTCGCAAAATCCTCTCCAGGGACCCATACAGCTGCCTCACCACTTACTACCCCAGAAATACAACCCTGTCACTTCAACCACTCCTCCATCCCCAGTTCTACTCAGCACCAAATTATACCTCTAGCCTAAGCTGCACCTTAAGTGGGTCTTTATTGGCACGACATACACCCCCCCCAAGTCACACCCACTAAACAGCCCCAATCCACTCTTATCCCAAGCCCTATTAGCTCAACTAGTCCTAACCATCCCCATACCAGTCAGGCTCCTCAAATTTACCATGAATCCACGCCCGCTTAACTATCCAAATTGTCCCAGAAAGCTGCTCTCCAGCATGCCCTCCTTCTTCTTTATCTCAGATAACATGCACCCCAATCCTGGACCTACATCGACTAGTGTTCCCAAGGGGCAGGCATGGTGGCCTACTACTGGCCTCCCTAAACATATGCAGCCTACCTAGGAAGCTCACGCAACTTCAGGGATGGATCGCCAAACACTCCCCTGACATCTTGGCCTTACCTGAAACATGGTTTCCAAGAGCATCTCAGATGCCTCTGTTTCTCTAAATGACTATGCCATCTTCAGAGCTGACAGATCAAGCAAAAGGGGTGGTGGTTGGCGCCATACGCCAGAACTAATTGCAGCCCTTACTAGTCCCCATGCCCTTGCTAGCTCATGGGGCCCAAGCCTCAACAATCAAAGCCACCCTAGGCACCCTGGTAAAACCGCTATACATTATGGCAGTCTACATCCCCCACTCTAGCCAGAACCAGCCTTGACTATCCTAGCCAGCATCACCCAGCTCCCACCCAGAAGTGAACTGATTATTATGGGTAACTTTAATGTCAATTGGTTATCCCATGCATCTGCCCTGCTCAAAGATGCAGTCCGTGTTCCATGACCTGACCCAGGTTGTCCAGTCTCCCACCAGGCAAGATCCCAGGTCAGGACTTCCACCCTTATTGACCTCATCTTTACAAACCTTCCCCATCACCTCTCCAAAATTAAAGTGCTACCAGACGTGCCTAGTGATCACTCTCCTGTCTCCTGCTATTGGTCAGAATAAAATCACACCCAGCCTTCCTAAAATCTCCATCCAAAGGCACCCTCTCGCTTTAAACTCTCTCTCCTCCCTCTCATCCTGTAACTGGGCACCTGTTCACACTGCCCATTCTGTTGATGCTGCCCTAACCACCTTTATTAAAATTTTTAACAATGCCTATGACATATTTGCCCTTTCTCAAAGCAGGTCATAAAAACAGGACACTCCTTGGATCTCCCAGACCCTAATTGAACAGATGCCACAGAGACATCCTCTGGCATAGGGCACTGAACTCCCAGCTTCCCCATGACAGACAACTCTATAGACAGGCAAGAAACAAGTGCACCTGGGTGTTGGCTAGCTAAGTCGAACTATTATAAGCAAGCACTCACCTCCACATGGGGCTTTGGGAACAACTTCTGGAAAAATGTCAAGGAGCTCTGTGGGAAAACCATCTCCCCAACCCCATCGCAAATACTTGACCATGGAGCCCTCTCCCAAGACCCTACCACCATATCCAATGTCCTGAACAACTCCTTCTCCAATCTCAGTCACATCCTACCACTTAACTTCTTTGACCGCATCCCAAATGGCCCCGCTAGCACTTCCCCTACTACCACTCTCCCTCCCTTCCAGCAGAGAATCATCTCCTGTAACAAGGCAAAACACTACCTATCGAAAGCCTTGCGCAACACAAGGTACAGTAGCGACTCCCTAGACCTTAAAATTCTCCATCTAACTCTTGACGAGACCCTCCCTCACCAAAATATTAATGTGCTCCCTGTGCATAGGTCAATTCCCTACGTTCTGGAAAAGGGGAATTATCACGCCAATCCTAAAAAAGGGTGATCCAACCGACCCTAGTAACTATAGGCCCATCACTATCCTGCCCCCTCTCTAAAGCACTCAAAAAATTGTGTCAGACCAGCTCACCCAATACCTGGGCAAGCACAATCTGCTTTGCCCTGAACAACACTGGTTCAGAGCAGGTCACAACACTACCACTGCCCTTCTCGAATTTACCTTCTTACATACACGAGGCGCTGGAACAGGGGTCAATAGCAGGAGCAATCTTTGTTGACCTGAACAAAGCATTCGACACCATCAATCACCCACTACTTATCCACTCTCCCCTCCCTCTATCTCACCCCGACGCAGTAGCCTGGTTCAAAAGCTATCTCACTGACCGGACACAACAACTCAAAATCAACACCACCCTATCCGCCAAGCTACCAGTTCTTGCAGGGGTCCCTCAAGGGTCGATTTTGGGCCCTCTACTTTTCACCCTCTTTCTTAGCTCCCTCCCAAAGGCCTGCAGTGGCAAACTACTGCTCTATGTAGACGATGCCATAGTATACTGGAAAAATACCAATCCTAACTCTCTTCAAAATACCCTGCAAGGCTGCCTTAGAGAACTAGAGTCCTGGTTCACCGATCATCGATTAATACTAAATTACAGCAAAACTAAATCTATGATCTTTGCCCATCGCCAAAACCCCAACAGTAATGCCCAGCTTCCTATCTCAAATTCTCAGGGCTTCCATGTTGAACAGGTTCCTAACTTCAAATATCTAGGCATCACACTGGACACATCCCTCACCTACCACAGACACATAGACCACCTCTCCTCCTCTGTAAACACCCAGCCTGGGATTCTCTACAGACATAAACAATGCCTCCCCGGGCCTTACAGTTGGCAGTAACCAGCTCAGTCCTATCACTGGTCGATTATGGGATAATAATCTATGGTACGGCTGACCACACAGCCCTTTACAGTATCAATCTATCCCTCAACAAAGCCTACCGACTAGTCACAAGCAGTGATAGATTAACCCATACGTCCGAACTCTATAAGCGAGCAGACTGGCTGACCTTTGAAGGGAGACAAGTACCACATGCTGCCTAAGCCAAAAAGATTCTAATGAATCTTGCACCCACTAGCCTTCACCCCTCATCCAACCAACCCTTCACAGAACCACCCCTAGGCACCTGGCTAGCCCCTCTTAGTCACCCACTATAGGGCTACACTAGGGAAAGGTCTTTCCGCTATCGTGCTCCCTCTGGCTAATAACTTCCTCTTCCATCTCCCTGGCCCCTAGCCTTGACCCATTTAAAATGGCATTAAGAGACTTCTCTCAACTCTGAGTCACGTGCTGCTAAGAACAATCCTCCCTAATTCGGTATGTGATTGAGAAATAGTGTCTCATGACCCAAAACTAGGCCTACAATCCAGACGGGACTTTAAACCACAAACTCAAGGCCTGGGTAGGCCTACAAAATCGGTAAGCTGTCTCACTTCACCTCAATGACCCAGGGTCCTTTAACAACCCTAGAGATACTAACCAAGCACTGTAAATTCCTGTACGATGTAACCATGTAAAATTGTCATAATGTGATGTTCAGCTAAGTGTAGTATGTTCAAAATTGTCTTAAGTAATGTGTCCATTTTGTATTGATGTGGAGCCTTTGCAAAAGAGTCTTCGACTCAAAGGATTGTAATTCAAACTTCAATAAAATAAAAAAATAAAAATATCACAATGAGGTGAGCATTAGAGTTGAGAACACCAACTAAGACTGCAACCTTGATTTGTCATGAGTCAGGACAGTGAAACTTTACTGTTTTAATCTTTTCCTGCTTTTTGAGAGGGGGTAGGGAGTTAGGTTGGGAACCCTAACACCACATTGCCCTACATTTTGTCAGTTTAATCTGAACCCTAACTGATGCATTAATGCACTTTTTATGGGCACGATACACACACACACAGACAGAGACACACACATACATTACAGGGGCATTAGGGTTGAGCAAGCAGTTTAATGCTAATTCTGCACACTAATACTTTGCAAGCGTTCAACGGATTTGCACAAAATTTGGAATGTGCTGTCCCAAGGGGTAGATCTCTTGATTTGCCAAGTTGAGTTTAGATTGGATTTGTGGTTTTTGTGCAGCGAAGCGCAAAAAAAAAAAAAAAAAAAAAGCATGTTTTCACTTTTTATTTGCCTATTTTTGCCCATAGCACTGCGCCCACACCATTTAGAATTTTGGTGTGAAATGTTCAGGGTAGAAAGAGGTCGTCCCAAAACAAAAATTCTGCATTGGTTTGCTGACAAAATAATTAATCCGTTCCAAAAAGTTATTTAAGAATTTTCAGGTTCTGAGCATGCTCAGTTCAGTCTTTGGAATATATGTATGTTTTGCGAAAGAGGATTTGGCGCATGATCAAGGATTTTGTTACCTCACAAACGGGGATTTATAAAATCCCTGTATGTGAAGGAAAAAAAAATCCCAGTTTGCGAGGAAAATTTCCCCTTTCACGAGCTGCCATCTTGTTTTCATTTTCCCCCACAAATAAAATGCAACTTGTCCCCGGATGTGTTGTGCGGTAACTGAAATATGAGTTTTGTTCAGGCAGCACCCTGTACAATCCCATGGCTTTAATTTACTTTGTTTTTGTGAAAAACGACCATTTTAATTTTAAAATCCTTATTCATCACTGCTTCTGATCCTTGTTCACAAGCTGATCCTTGTTCATGAGCTGTCAAAATCCTTGATCACGATTTCTGGACCAGATGGCCCTATCACACGTAACAAGGATTGGCTCACAACCAGGGATTTTGTCAGTTCACAAAAGTGGATCGGCTGCGAAGGATTTTTTGTATTTCCATTTCACAAGCTGTCAAAATCCTTTCGTGAGCCGATCCTTTTTCGGATTGGATCAGATGGCCCTCATCTCATGAACAGGAATTCTGTCACCTCATGAAAGGGGATCGTTCCGAAAGGGACTTTTTTTAGTCCTCTTGCCAACTGTCAAATCCCCTTCATGAGCCAGTCCCTTTCTGTGAGGTGACAAACCTTTGTTTGTGAGATTTTGGCCATCTGGTCCTGATCTCAATAACAAGGACTCTGACAGCTCGCGAACGGGGATTTTGACACCTCACGAACAAGGAAAAAAACTTTCCCAGTGTATTGCTAATAAACAGCTTCATCTTTTGGCTTGAAATTTGCAGGGTACAAAGGGGTGTCCCTCAGATGTGAATTATGCTATTTAGATGCAAGCAATTTTCATTGGTTCCATAGCTATGCCATTACGAAGCAGAGATATTTCCCACAGGATAACACTGTGGTGCCCAAACGCCTTTCAGTGTCTGCATCTCGGAAACTATTTGCGATATGGATTTTTTCACTCAAGCATGTGTGGAGGTTTCTAAGCACGAGTACAACTGCAGTGCATTTTTTTTTTCATAGCTGCTTCAGTTACTGAGATATTGGCAGATTAGTGTTATAAGGGTTCTCTTCAGCCTATAGGGCTGCTATGTAACTCTGTGGTGTGTGTGTAAGTGGGAGGCGGCAGGTCCAGAGGGCCAGCGCTCCCCTGCTGTTATGCAAAAATGGGCAGCTTGAAGGGAGTGCGTCCGGACAGCCCATGCTCCCAACACATACCAGTTACAGGCCCAACTCTCACCCCATTCCTGACGACCCCATGGCATACCCAGACACCTGCTGGTGAGTGGAAGGGGGTGGGTTGGTAACCCTAACATCACATTTCCATACCTATATCAACCCTAACTGATGCATTAAAGTTTTTTTGCATTGAATCTCCCTTCTTTGAGAAAGTGTAATGTAACTGGTATGTGTTTGTGGGAGCATAGCCTCCGCCCGTAATGTCCCCCATTTTTTAGTGTAATGGTATGAGTGTGGGAGCCCAAGCCCTGCTCTTCCATACACACATATAGCACGTAGCTATACAGCAACCCCATAGTACTGAAAAGGAACCTCATAAACACTTATTTGGCAATATCTCAGTAACCACAGCAACTATGAAAAGAATTCCACAGCAGTTGTAATTATGACTTTGAAACCTCCACGCAGCTTAGCCGGTGCAAAACTCTGTATCTCTAATAGTTTTGAGATAGGCAGAAAAAGACACGATAAGTCACCACAATGTTGTTCTATGAGAAATTTCAAATTTCTAAACACTGTAACTACATAACCATTTTTTTTCCCCACACACACCACACCACACCACACCACCAAACAAGCATATGGCAGAGCAGTTATTCAAGCACTTGTTACCCTGTAAATCTGAGGCAAAAGCACAATCCACCTTGACACAATGAAGGGACAAAACAAATACACATGGGACAATGTTTACAAGCTCTGTTTTCACGGCACCCCTATACCTTATAATTAAATCTTTCTGTGCAAAACAAATAGAATTTCATGCATATTTATTTGTCCGCTGTTACCGTGCATACAAATAATGTTTCTGCAAAAACAAAACGCCAAAATGGTGGAAACATTTGAAAAACACATATTTCCAGTCAACCTGCACAAAAACTGATGTCAGGGGCAAGTTCCTCGTGCCCAGATGAAAAAGTTACCTTAGTAATGTTTCTTCTAATGGAGTCTTGCTGTATTCAGACATATGCAGTTAGGTCCTGCCTTTCAACTGCCCCGGGGAACAAAGAGTTAAACCTTCCATGACCAGCATGGAATGTTCACCATGAGCTCGGTTGAAGCCCCTGCCTGCTGTTGTTTAAACTGCAACCGTCAGATCTTTACGAGCAAAGACTCACTAGGTGTTGTGTGTGGAAACTGTAAAATTCTTGCTAGCCAACTGGCAAATATATATAAAAAGGTTTTTGGTTTCAAAGGAAGACTGAAGTCAGGAAACCCAAAAACAAAACACATCCAAAACACAAACTCTCACCCAAACCAAAAAGAAGGTGTAAAAAGGACACCCCTAGGGTGCCAACACTGTTCCTGCCCACCCACATCCCAAAATCTAGGTTCTGAGAGGAGGGGGCGAATACAGCAAGACTCCATTAGAAGAAAAACATTACTAAGATGAGTAATTTTTCTTCAAACATGAAGTCTTGCTGTATTCTGACATATGCAGACTACTAAGCAGTACCTCCATGAAGGAGGGACAGAACCTATTCTGGAAACAGGCTCTGAAGTACTGTTGTGCCAAACCAAGCATCACTCCTACCCTGGATATCCAGAAAGTAAAGCTTGGTGAAAGTATGGACTGTTTCCAGGTGACTGCTTGACAAATTTCTAAGAGAGGAATATCCCTGGCAGCAGCAGGAAGCAGCTGTACCCTCTAGCTTAAATGAGTCCCTTAGCTCAAGGGGTGGAGTTCTACCCAGTTTTCATAGCAGAATTGTATACAAGAAACAATCCACCTGGCAATAGAGCTCTTAGTGGCAGGTTTGCCTTTACCAACTTCTCCATAAGTAAGGAACAACTGGAGGGATTCAAACCTGTGACCCTTGGTACACTCTATGTAGTAGCTCAGGGCTCTTTTAACATCCAAGCTGTGTAGCCTCCTCTCTCCCGCGGAGGAGTGGTCAGTGAAGAAAACAGGGAGAGATGTAGACTGGCTGAGGTGGAAATCTGAAACCACTTTAGGTAAGAACTTTCTGTTAGTTCTAAGGACCACTTTATCTCTGTGAAAAGAGATGAAATCAGATTCCACTGACAGGGCTTGCAATTCACTGATACATCTGGCAGAAGTAATGGCTACCAAAAAACACAGTTTTCCAAGTCAAGTACTTAAGCTCTGCTGAGGACAAAGGCTCAAAGCGAGGTTGCATAAGCTGAGCAATGCAAACATTAAGGTCCCAAGCAGGAGCAGGATCCCTAAAGGGGGGAATGGTGTAAAGCAATCCCTTGAAAAAACTTACAAAATACAGGACGGGATGATAGAGAGGAAGCCTTGCCTACTGACAAGAAAGCAGAAACAGCTGCCAAGTGTACTTTAAGGGTAGCTGGTCTGAGGCCTAGGCCATTAAGATGGACCACATAATCCAGAACTGTAGGCAATTCAGCAGAGCCTGGAGACATATTCTTCTTAGAACACCAAATGCTGAATCTTTTCAATTTGGAGTTGTAAGTCTTCCTGGTGGAAGGCTTTCGAGAAGCCTTAAGGATATCCAGAACCCCCTGGGAAAGGGGCAGATCTGCAAACTCTAACTCTTCAAGAGCCAAGCCTCGAGATTGAGACACTGAATATTCGGGTGCCAAATCCTCCCCCGAGAGGATGTTAACAGGTTGTAATTCCTGGGAAGAGACAGGGGAAGGTGAACTTTCAGGAGAGCAACAAGGGATACCATGGCTGTCTGGCCCAGTCTGGAGCAATCAGAATCACCTTGCAAAGCTGTGACCTTATCTTGACTAGCACCCTGAACAGGAGAGGGAAGGGGGAAAAGACAGGAATTTCCTTCCCAGTTCAGAATCAGAGCATCCAGGGGGACTGAGCCCAATACTGGGGGTCTGCAACAAAAAAAGAGGAAGTTGGTGATTGTCTGGGGCTGCAAAAAGATCCATCTCTGGTGTGCCCCATCTCGAGAAAATCACTTTCAAAACTAGAGGATCTAGGGCCCATTCCTGATGGCCCTGGGATATTCTGCTCAATGTATCTGCTAGGACATTGTCCTTCCCTGGGAGGTGAACTGCTATCAGAGAGGTTTGCAGGGAATAGGCCAGGGACCACAACTTCATTGCTTGTGCACAAGGTCAGACCGAAGTGCCTCCTTGCTTGTTGATGTACTACATGGTGGTGGTGGTGTCTGTTCTGACCTGAACCACCTTGTTCTGTACAGATTTGGAAAAAGCTTGCAGTGCCAGAAACACTGCTCTGAATTCCAAGAGACTGATGTGAAGCAGAGATTCTGAGGTGACCACAGTCCTGGGCGGTAAGATCCCCAAATGGGCCCCCAGCCCAGCAGGGAAGCATCTGTGGTGAGTATCACTGAATGAGACTGAGTGACAAATGGAACCCTTGTCTCAAATTGTCCTGATCCTGCCACCATTGCAAGGCTTGGATCAGGGTTCGGGTCTGGGATTAGTTTGGTAAGGGACTCCTTTCTTTGGGACCAAAAGGCTCTAATGGAACTGAATGTCCCTCATTTGGAATCTCGCCCCTGACCACTGCTGTGGAAGCTGCCATGTGGCCCAGTAGCTGAAGGAAATGCCTTGCTGGTCGAGACACCTGGAAGGGTGAATGAAGAGGCCAGTTCCATAAAGGTCCTTGCCCTTTCCAGGGGGAAGGAAGGAAGGCTCTTGCCTTAACTGTATCCAGTTCTGCACCTATGAAGGAGAGGAGCTGTACTGGTTCGAGAACTGACTTTGGTAGGTTGAGAAGGAATCCTAAGGAAGTGAGCACTTGCAGATGTGACTTGACTTGGTCTGGAGACTGACCTACTATGAGCCAGTCATCCAAGTGTGGGAAGATGGAGATTTTTTTTCTTCTTAGGAAAGCAACTACTACTGCCAGGCACTTTGTGAACACCCTTGGGGCTGATGTTAGGCCAAAGGGCATTGCTCTGAATGGATAGTGGCCTGAGGGCAACTCGAACCTGAGGTACTTTCTGTGGGAGCACCTGATGGGAATGTGAAAATAGGCATCTTTGAGGTCCAGGGAGGCTAGCCAGTCCCCTGGCCTTAGAGAGGGAAGGATAATTCCCAGAGTTACCATTTTGGACTTTGGCTTCAAAAGATGTTTGTTCAGATATCTTAGGTCCAGGATGGGCCACCATTCTCCTGTCTTTTGGGGGGTTAGGAAGTACCTGGAGTACAATCCTTTGCCCATGTGTAGGTGAGAACTTTCTAGAGCTCAGAGCTGGAGAGAAGAAACCTCTGCCACTAGGGCAAGGGTCTCAGATTTGCAGGTGGAAAAGATCTGGCTCTCATCTTGGGAAATTTTTAGTCGAGAACAGTCCCTGGCTTACTACTTCCAGGACCCACTTGTCTGATGTAAGAGACTTCCAGTCCTGGACAAAGTAAGCCAGCCTGCCCCTACTGGTATGGGAGAAATCGACCCGGCAGACCCATCAGGGTGTCTGCTTGGCAGCTGCTTTAGGCTGAGGGTGGATGCAGGCCTGCTCATACCCTTCTGCCTCCCTTTAAAGAACCCTCTGTGAAAAGGAAGAAGAGGAGGCCTGAGCTTGGTAAAAGGCCTTGGGAAAGGCCTGCTCCTGCCCCTGGACTGCTGCCTTTGAGAAGTTGCTTGCCTTTCTTTGGCCTGAGCACTCCTGTAATTGGTTCTGTACTCATCCATCTTCTTCATGTAATTCTCTGTCTGCTCCCCAAACAGAGAATTATTAATTACAGGAAAATCCATGGCCTTAACCTGGGTATCCTGTGAGAGGCTAGTACATCTGAGCCAAGCCATCCTCTGAAGAGCCACAGATGTAGCCATGACTCTTGATGATACATCACTGGAGTCTACAGCAGCATGAAACTGTACTTTCGGTGCCTCAATCCCATCTGCAGCCACCTGCTCCAGCTCCTTGGCAAGCTGGTTGGGGGCCTGTTTAGCCAGAGCCAGCACAGTGTCCCACCTGGACTTCTGGTATCTGGCTGTATAGGCCATATAGTTAGCATGCCTGAGTCCCAAAGATGCTGCCATGTATTGTTTCTTTGCCATGGCATCAATCTTCCTGGAGTCCTTGTCTGGGGGTGTGATGCCAAGGGAATGTTTGCCTTATCACAGGCAGCAGCCTGCACAACCCCAACATGGCTGCATTGCTGAAAAAGGAACCCGTGTCGAGCTCTGAGAGAGTGTACCTTTGTCCATTCGCCTGTCCACAGGAGGTATAGAATTAGGAGACTTAAGAATTGTATGTGCCTGTTTCCCAAAGGATTGTGGAGGGAACAGACAGTCTCCTGGACTCTGGGATGTCCATCATCGCAACATAATCAGGCTCTTCCTGATCCTCTACTGCTTCCTCCACAGGAAGCTGGAGGGTCTCAGCCACTTTTTGTAAAACATGTAGTGTGAAGGGACTCAGAAAGCCTAGGAGAAGAAACACCTGAAGATCTGTCTGGGAGATGTCCAGGTCAATAGGCACATCCAGACTTTCACCATCACCATAATTATCCTCATACTCTTCCTCCTCCTCCTCCAGTTCCTAAAATTCTTCCAAAGTATAATCCAGAACCGGGGGAACCGACCGAACCTAGCCCCTGCCAAATGGTGCCGGTTCGGTCGGAACCGAACTAAGCGACTGCACGATCCTTATCGCCTTGGCCATCTCATCAGCGGTCGGAGTATGAAATTCTGGGAACGAACTGGTCGATTTGTCTTTTCTTTTTCCTTTTACTGGAACCAATTCCTCAGAATCGGCTCTCCTTTTGCCCAAAGTAGTATCGCCCTGATCAGACGGCACTCCTTCTGGTTCAGTCAGAACTGAACGGGGCTGCCCATCCGGGTCAGCAGACTTCTCGGCCTCCCTTTCCCTCAGTCTACCCAATCTCTTTTCCAGGGTAGATTTGGGAAAATTCTTGCAAATTTGGCAGTCTGAATCGAGGTGGTCAAACCCCACACAATAAACACAGGTGATGTGGGGATCAGCCTTGGCAGAGACTTACACACACACACACACACACACACTGCAGTGTTGATACCAGTGGGCCCGTTTTTTTTTTTTCTTCTCAGACATGGCCAATCCAAACAAAACGCATCTTTTTTCGGCAATCCGCCATGCAAGACTCTCCATCGGTTCCTGAACGTGTCACAGGTCTTGGAAAAAAACGTAATTAAATCAGTTTTTCTTTTTTTTATTTAAGAACCGACACGGACCAGTTACCACACTCTAAAGTAAGCACAAGTTTTTTGGGGGTTTTTTTTTTTTTTTTTGCCTCAAACTGATCGGTTCAGCCGAACCGATCCACAATTTACGAGTTCCACACAGAAACAGAACAAAAAAAACTTATCTAGTACTCACGGTACCACAGACAGAGACTTGAACCGACTAAGCGGTAACAGCAATTCGGTAGAAACCGACCGAAAACCGACACTTCAACCGACTTTTTGAACCGAGCAAAGGAGAAATCTCAGGAGCGACTGTTCAGTGAGGCGGAGTAAAGAATCTGACGGTTGCAGTTTAAACAGCAGCAGACAGGGGCTTCAACGGAGCTCGTGGTGAACAGTCCATGCTGGTCTTGGAAAGTTTAACTCTTTGTTCTCCGGGCAGTTGAAAGGCAGGACCTAACTGCATGTGTCAGAATACAGCAAGACTTCATGTTTGAATAGGTGAACACCAGTGTTTGCGTTTATCAAGGAGCAGTATTTTCCGAGTTGCATCATTTTTTTTCTTCGCGAACTGAAAACAAGATGGTGGCAGCATAAAAAGAAATGCAGAGCACAAACAGAAAAAAACTTTTCTGCAAAAGTTTTCATGTCGCCCATATACATTTTCCCATAGGCTAAAATGGGACATGAAAAACATGCATAACTTTTGAACAGAGGAATATTTTGTTCAACAAATCTTCAAAAGGCATAACCGTCACCCAGGCCACATATACAAATGCACATTTGAAGCCAGACGCACCGTTCGGTCTCTGTAACTGGACAAAGAATTGCACAAAAGTTGAGGATTTTTCACATTTTTGACACTCCACAACTCAGCAACCGTAAATCCAACTGAAATGAAACTTTCCATATCCAGAGATTTATGGTTGGACACCGCACATGCAAAATGACAGGCAAATCAGAGAAACGGTTGCAAAGTTGGTAAAGTACAAACGTTTGGGTTTAACATAGAAGTAAAAAAGATTCAGCACTCAAAAGGTTCAGCAGTATTCACAATGAGAGGTTTAATTCAGCAAAAAGTGCCAGACAAAATTCCCTCTAGCTGGCACTTCAGCCCTTCAGTGGGCCTTCAAGTTATATTTGTTGGTAGCTGGCAGTCTACAGACTGCAGCATTCACTTCTGTGTGCACTCAAAACTTCCTGCTTTAACATAGAAGTGGCTTGGCAACCTATACACACATACATACATAGATACACACACACACACGCAACTCATAACATATACAAAACATATTAACGTACACAGAAGTTCCTAGGTTAGCTCATTAGTAGTAAATGAGACCTTTGCCAGCCTGGAGAGATGGTGAGAGTTGGGCGAACCTTCACCCCTTTACCCCTCCAGGATGCAAACCCTGCACGGGGATCTACAAGGAACAGGTGAGGTAGTTGAGGGACACAATAACTGGGGCTGGCACACTAGATGAGTTAGGAAATTGAAGAGGAGAGAGAGCTGGGGGGTGAGAGCCAAGCCATAACCCTCAGGAGCGGTACCCAAGGGTATGAACATTGCTCGATGCAAACCCAGCCAGTGCTATATGCATTCAGAATGCCAAGGAAGGGTACGGGGGTGAAATTGGAAAAATAGGACAGTAGTGGGTGAAAAGAAAGGTAGTGAAGGAGAAATGGGTCAAAGACATTTGCAGGATGGAAAGATAGACATATTTTAATATGGCACATACATTACACAAGATAACTAGTCGAGGTAGATTACAAGGGAGAATACCATCACGAGGTTCTGTGACAGGAACTCTCAATAGTATTACTCCCTTGTAATACATGAATAAACGATAGTGAGTGTGTATCTATATCTACATCTATCCACCTGGATATATAAAATTGTTGGCAGATAAGGACCGCCAGGCCAATCTAGTCTGCCTATTTTACTGCCTGTAAGAGAGACCATGACCCTACATGATCCTTGACTTTAGCTTTACTTTCCCATCGCTAGTGTTCCTTTATTCCTATCTACAGGATGTGTTATTGTATATCTTGTTATTTTGTGTAATGTATGTATATCTGACGTGGAGTCTTTGCAAAGGAGTCCTTTACTCAAAGGTTGCAATTCCGATTCCTTCAATACACACAAACACACACACACACACACACACACACACACACACACACACACAGAGTACAGGTGCAACAGCACATGTATATTGGGTTGTGTTTCATTAAAAATTACCATTTTCAGAGAATTATTTCTCTGAAATTTTGAATACTAGGGTTGTGAAATAAAAACATTAAATTAAATAAGCACAGCAGAATCAGTCTCGTTCATAACATATTCCTCAAATGCCAGGGAAAAAAAGATGGCTGTTAAGTCTAGGGTCTCTTAATCCTATGAATTTTGAGGAGGAACAGTTTTGTATTCTTGGAGATAGGGCCAAAATTACATATTTTTGCAAAATTTGCTAGCTAACTTTTGTGCTCAGAAAACTGAGCAACAACTTGAGAGTCGTTTATTTTATTTTTTTATTCTTTGGTAACCAGGTAAGGCCCAATAGGCCCAAGGCCAATTTCCACGGGGGGCCTGGGAGCACTAGGTTGCTCGGGGTCACAGAATATTCAAGTGGAGGTTGTGGGAATCAAACGCCTGTCTGTTGAATGTACCAAGCTCATTCACAGCTAGTTATTCCAACCTCTAGGCTATACTGCCACATTTCACATGGAAACAGGTCTTTAAATGTTTTGATAAACTGATAATTTTTGTTGATGTTTCTATTACTTATTTTGATATGAAGTAGAACAAACAAACATGATCAAACCAGACTATGTAATATTTATTTTTACAAGTTCAAAATTAGATTTTTCAAAACAAGCCACCCTCAAATACAAGCCACACCTGAATACAAGCCACAGGTAAACATCTCAGGTCCAGAAGGGGGTGGGGGGATGAAGAAAATTAGTGGAAGGTTACTCGGTGGAGGATTATAGCTCAAGAAGTGTAATGGGTAGAATTGGGGGAGACGTCCTCTGGCCTCACGGGAAATTTGGGGGGTGAGGAGCAAACTGGCAGTCACAGGTAGGAGTATGGTAGGGCTAGCATATGAGGGTGGCCTCCAGGCTGATGGGAGTTGGGAGGGAGTAAGCAGGGTTGTCGACAGAAGGAGGAGCCTGGAAGGATCTAAATGGGCTAATAAAGATTCCAGGCTGAAAGGAGAAGCAGGAGAAGCAGGGGTTTGATGATAGGAGGAGGAGTCTGAAGGACAAAACAGGCCAACAAAGTGGGGGGGTAGTTGATACAACTGGGGATTCCATGACCAAGGGTATCCAGTGGGAGGGTGGGGACAATAAAAACAGCCCAGTCAAGGCTAAATGTATACCAGGATTATCTGCACACAAGGCCAATCCCACCTATACTATAGCACTAGAATGGGGATGCCTGACTCAGTACATCTGGGGACAAACGACTTGGAAGGGAACAGTGAGCTAGAAATATAGGCTAGGTTCCAGGAACTGGCAAGGGTTTGTCACTCTGTAGACAACAAAATTTCCTTCTGAGATTCTGCCGGTACCAAGGACAACCGGGAGAGCAAACTAAAACTTAAACTTAGAGGAGTGAACCAGTGGATTAGGATTGGTGCAAGGCAGAGGACATGGGCTGGTGGGAGACTGAGGAGATACTTGGGAGGATAAGGGGCTATATGCTAGGGATAGATTAGATTACTTCTCAATCTGGAGAGGAGGGAGATCTTGAAACTAAAACTTTCTGGTTTTATAGGAGCGAGGTGGGGTTTAAATTTGTAAAGGGGGGAGGGTCAAATAAAAGACTGGTCTCGGGGCAATGGAAGAGTGAGGGCGAATGCGATGCAAATCTAAAGAAAATTGGGCAAAATAAGGACTGTGCAGGGCTGGGGGGGGATTGGCTAGGGAGGAGAGGTCAGGGTGGAAGACAGTACTGATTAATGCCAGGAGCATGAGCAATAAAATGCCCGAGTTACATGCTATGCTGGCTGAGGGATCAGCGGACGTGGTGGCAATTACAGAGAGACATGGGCCACCCAGAGAAATGATTGAGACCTAAATCTGGAGAGCTACAAGATATTCAGGAAAGACGGTAGTGGGAAGAGGGGGAAGGGTTGCGCCAATAGTCAGAAATGACGCTGTGGTTAGTGGAGTGAGGAGGCTGAAGGAGGAGTGGAGGCGATGGGGGTAACCTTGCAAATGAGGGGAGCAAAAAATTCAAAATAGGTGGTATACAGGCCTCTCAAGAACTGAGGAGGCTCTGGAAGATACACTGGTTGAGAACATCAAGGTCACCGTGACCTTGGTAAGGGTAGTGGTCACTGGTGACCTTAATTTGCCAGGGGTGGACTGGGACACCATGACATCCTCCGTAGCCAGGGAACAGCGAGTGATGGATGTTTTTCAGGATGCTTTCCTGGTCCAACAAGTGGGGGAACCTATTAGAGAGGAGCGGATATTGGATGTTGTCCTAGCGGACAGTGATCAGATAAGGGGCCTGGAGGTGTGCAGTCCACTGGCAGGTGGAGACCATGCCATGGTCTGGTTTCTGCTGTTTACAGGGGGTGAGGAAACCCACAATAACTTAGTAGTGGTAGACTTCAGGGGAGTGGATTTTGTGGGCATGGGTAGGATTCTAAGAGAGAGGTTGGACAAGATTAGGCTGGACATGGATGCTGGAAGATTGTGGTAGACCATTAAAAAAAAAAAAGGGGGGGTACAGGAGGCTACAAAGTACTGTACAAAACTAAGGCGGAAGCATGGTAGAACCAGTAAGCCATGTTGGTGGACTAAGGAGGTGCAGGAGGCAGTGAGGGATAAAAAGGCCACTTATACACATTTTAAACCCTCAAGTGGGGACGAGGAGCGAGGAGAGTATGAAATATCGGCCAAGAGGGTCACCAGAGTGGTGAGGAGAGCCAAGGCAGGGATGGAGCAACACCTGGCTAGGGATATCCAGATTTTGGAGGGGGGGGGAGGATTCTATAGATATAAGAGAAGCAAAAAGAGAACGCAGATCAATAGGATTAAAATTAAGGGGGGGTGGGCTCAGAAAGCAGGGAAACAGGCAGAGATGCTAAATGAGTTCTTTGCCTCAATCTCTGCAGATGGGGACTGGGGATCCCTACAGGCTGATGGGAGCAAAGAGCATTCAGCTAAGGTGAGAAGTCGGTCTGAGACCAGAGGACGGAATGAGGCTAGGGTACAGATAGGACCAGACCCAGAAGGTGGGGAGGTTGAGTGAGGGGGAGGAATTTTGGGGGAGGGGAGAAATCAGTGGATAGGGTGAGGGAGGCCCTTCGAAGTTAAAGACAGATAAGGCGCCAGGGGCCAGATGGGCTACACTGAGGGTTGTGAAGGAACTGGCGGAGGAGCTGGCAGCCCACTGGCTGCCCTCTTTAATATCTCTTGCAGACAGGATGGGTGCCCCAAGACTGGAGGGTGGTTTATGTAGTGTCTATTCAAAAGGGGAGTCTAGAGAAGAGCTGAGGAATTATAGGCCTGTCAGCCCAACGCCTGTAGGGCAAAGTAATGGAGAGCTTTATCAAGAGAGGACTGGGAGGCAGCTGGAATGGTTAGGCACCAGGATGATAAACAGTATGGCTTCGCTCTGGGAGATCATGTCAGTCCAGCCTCGTAGAGTTTTATGACTGGGTGATGGGGGCCTTAGACAAACATAGGCCAGTGGACATCCTATACCTAGATTTCATCAAGGCGTTTGATTCAGTACCACATAATGGGTGGATAAAAAAGCTGGGGGAGATGGGGTGGGAGGACAGGAGCTCAACTGGGTTGAAAATTGGCTCTTGGGGCATTTAGAGGGTAATGGTGGGTGAAATACTCTCCTCTCCCAGGAAGGTAATCAGTAGGGTCCCTCAGGGTTCAGTATTAGGGCCACTCTGGTTCAATGCCTATGTCTCGGATATGGGGGGGGGGGTTAGGAATAGGGTTGAGTCTCTTTGCGGACGATTCAAAACTGGGAGCACCAGTGGATTGTGAAGAAGCGAGGGAGGCGGTCCTGGGGAATATGGATACCCTGGAGGGGTGGTCAAGGAGGTGAGGACTGATATTTAATGCCGGGAAATGTAAGGTACTACATTTGGGGGTCAAAAACATGGGGTCAAAAACATGGGCCATGAATGCACCCTGGGGGAGGGTTACACTGCAAGTCACATTGGGAGAAAGGGATTTAGGGGTGGTGACAGACGTCAAAACGAATAACTCGAAAATTGTGGAAGTAATGCAGCCAAAGCAAACAGGATACTGGGCTGCATAGCCAGGGGAATTACATCCATAAGGAGGGAGGTGATCCTCCCTCTGTACAATGCCTTGGTCAGGCCGCAGCTCCAGTACTGTGTAGTTCTGGAGACCTCATCTGAAGAAGAACATAGCGCTGCTGGAGAGGGTCCAGAGGAGAGCGACCAGGATGATTCAGGGCATGAAGGGGAAGCCTTATGAAGAGAGACTGGAAGAGCTTGGGCTTTACTCACTGGCAGGGAGGAGGGACAGGGGAGATATGATAGAGGTTTTCAAGTATGTAAAAAGGAATAACCATGAGGGAACCAAGGAGCTTTTAGGCTAAAGAAGCGGGAGAACAACTAGGGCCATGAGGAAGCTGGAGGGGGGAGATCTACGGTGGGGGCATAGGAAGTGTTTTTAATGAGAGTGTGGTGGAGCCGTGGAATGCGCTGCCTGGGAGGCTGGTGGAGGAGGACACAGTGGAGGGATTCAAGAGGGGTGGGACAGGTACAAGGCGAAACTGAAACCAAAGTAGATCGTCTTGGGGGGTGGTAAGGCGAGCAGCCACTAGGTTGCTGGCTTTCGAGTAGACAAGACAGACCACTTGGCCTATTCTGCTGGCTTTTTAGTATGTTCGTATATAACATTTTAATAAAAAGTTATGCAAGGTAATAATTAGACATCTTTTGTTCTATAAAGGTGTTTATTCTCATATCATGTACATCTGCCAAGCCATCCTCCCCCCTTTCTCTCCCTCTGCTTTCTTCCCGTGGTTGGGGCATGCATGGGGAGCCAAGCACACAGCTAAGTCATGCAGCTCTTTCTCTTCATGGCACTCCAGACTCTGCACTACCACCAGGCTTCCACCTGGTGGCAATCTTGCAGTGGAACCAACAAGCCCTCCCTCCCAAGGGGAGGAAAGCAGTGTGTCAAATGATCTCGATCTTCTCCCACCATCAAACCACCAGCAAATTGAGGCCGCTACCATTTCTGTTTCTATAGTATGAGGACGCCACTTCCTATCAGACAGATGGCAGACAGCTGAGGTGGTTAGCAGGGAATCTGTGCAGGTCAATAAAATAGAGGATATGACGACAGCTCACCTATGGATGAATGGGGAGTTAGGAACAGACAGGAGGTGGATATGATGGTTGCTCAGTGGGTGGGCTGAGGAGGGGGTCTTTGACAATGATTGGTTGGGGGCCAACACTAAACTGCCAAGGATGGGCATCAGTACATTACCACAGCAACACATCAGGTAAGGGAGGGAGTCCACTAGACTACCAGGGAAGGCATTTAGTACATTTCCACAATACTAACAGGGACTGGGTGAGGTAGGGGATATAGTACATGGCCAAGGAAGGACTTTAGTACAGTTCCACAACTGTCAGGAATTGGTTGAGGGAGGGGTTCTGCCAGACTGCCAGAGACGGCACAAGTAGGTAGGGCTCCAGTGTAGGGAGTGGCTGAGGCTCTACACAGCGTCTCCCACATTTGTGTATGGATGCATTGTGCTGAGCTGCTAATGGCCACATAACAGACAAATGGCCCCTCAGCACTGTGCATGCATACTTATTTCAAAAGTTTTACCAGGAAAGACAGACTAAGCTGATAACAGCTTGTTTCCAGATGCATTCGGGGCAGAAGGGTTAGTGGTATAGAAGATGATACATAAAAATAAAAAAAAAAAAAGGAGAATAGTATAACAGCATTACAAAAAAGAAATCGTATACATACAATACGGTATAGTCAAAATGAGTACAACAAGGTACATGCAGTAGAATAAAAGCAGTTTGGACAGGCAAGGGAAATTACCTCAATAGGCATAGCT
The DNA here is from genome assembly GCA_016271365.2 of Neoceratodus forsteri. Taxonomy (NCBI): domain Eukaryota; kingdom Metazoa; phylum Chordata; order Ceratodontiformes; family Ceratodontidae; genus Neoceratodus; species Neoceratodus forsteri. Next base: position 665,835,473 of record CM057452.1, read on the forward strand.
GGGGTTCAATATGGCCAGTGGAAAAGAGTAGGGGCAAGGATCAGACACAACAAGAGGTCAAGGACAGCTGCAGGTGGGAGAGAAAATCACTAAAGAGAGATTTGAGAGAGAGACAGAGAGAGAGAGAGAGAGAAGGGAGAAAAGGCAGATCAGACTAACAGGGAAAGGTAGACCAGAGTTTATGAAAGCAATATAAGAAGGCAACTTGACAAACAGTAGGTTTCATCGATGGAACAGAAAGGGACTGGGAAGCATAGCAGAGGAGAGGGAAGGAGGAAGGGGGAGAGAGAGAGCGAGGATAAGAGGGAGATAAAGTAGGAGGGAAGGGAACCAAACCAGAATATGACTATAAAGGAGGCACAGTGGGAAAGGCACCTGGCATCAATAAAAGGGGCGGGAGAAGGCAAAGTAGAGTGAACAGTGATGCATATGAGGGGGGCAGTCTATAAAAGGAACGAAAGGCTGGGATGAGGAGTTATATCAAATAAGACTTGCATGCTTGCTATAAAAGCCCAACATTGAAACTGGCATAGCAGGATAGACAGGGCATGCCCTCTGTCAGATTATCACTCCCTATTAGCCAAGTGCTTGTACAATGCTGGGTTGGAGCAGCACAAATGACCGCGACTGAATAAGAGGGTGGTTCTTACCCTTGGTTAAGTGAACCCAAATCATACACTATTGGGGTACAGTGGATGGTTAAATCTTAGTGCAGTATCTGGTTAAGAAACCCCTACTTGCACCATATCTGAGTGCAGTGGGTATATACCGACTGAGGCCTCTACACTCACCTGTGACAGTTTGGTTTGCTGCCCTTAAGAATACTGTAATTTGACTGGTGTAACCTAGCTGTGTTAAAGATGGAGGGTACCATTTCACCTTGTGGGCACTGAGCACATCCTTTTTCTCTTGTACCCTGTGCCCTAGACTGTACTGACTCAGACCTCCAAACATTGCACTGAAAGGTTTGCCTGCTGCCTTATCATACATCTTGATGATACTATGGCTGGATCAGGTGCTCCTAATTACTGGCACCACTTAGTTAAATGAAGGACAAAACATGCTACCTGTACCATGGTACTGGTCCCCAGCTGCAGACGAGTGTGATTCCTTCCTTCTGATACTCCATGTTTATATAAAAGAGGGAATCGCCACAAAATGTTCTCTTCCCCTCAGACTGCCAGGGGGAGACGTCTCTGCTTGAACCTGGGTCAACTCATCAGGCTCCTTGTGATCCTTAAACTGAGCCTATCTGGTGATCCAGAGCCAAATTCTGGTCCTATCACCACTAACTACAAGATCTGCTCCACCACTGACCCAGGCTAGGCTCAGTGCTCCAGAGAACATTTTAGGCCAGGAAGTAAAAACTCCCTAGTTTTCCAAGCTGGTAGTATTTTGGTATGCCAGGTAGTACTCTGCAACGCGGTCACACTGTTCTGGTGGACTGAAGTGCAAACGCGCAGTCTGTAGAAACACCTGGTCGTGACGATACTACCCAGGACTCTCCACAGGGCATAAAAAGGGCCAAAATGGGTGTAAAATATGCCAATACTCTCCTTAACTGGACCACTGGCTAGGCTAATACCTCAGCTCCGCCAATGACCCAGGCTACAGTAATACCAGAGGCCTGAAGCTAGTTCATATGAATATACATAGTTTAAGGCTTAAACCTCAGGAAATGAAAAGCTGGGTGGAACTTAATAGGCCTGACATAATAGTTTCAGAGACCAGGCGTCTCATGAGAGAGCCCATGAGGTGGAGCTCCCTGGATTTACTGCTTTCAGAAGTGACAGAATTGAAAGAAAAGAAAAAAAAAAAGGGGGGCTGTGCCCTAATCAGTTCAGCCCTCAGCGTCTTCCAGGTCAATGTCCCTAACCTTGAGACTTCAGAAAGTGAAGCTTTATTTGTTAAAACAGTACTTGGTGACAAAAAACCACTTTGTGTGAGCTGCATATATATCCCCAAGTGGTCGTGGCCTCATTAGCCCTCGATTCTGTCACAAAGGCAATAGCAGAGCAAGCACCTGGCAAACCGATTATCCTCAGACTTTTACCTAAATTGGGCCCAACACAGAGATTGGATTTAAAGAGCAGCTACAATTCTCCACGAAGCATCCACAGTAGCCTTCACTCCACATTTTGTGAAGTCACTATATGGAAGAGCACGGGTTGGGGGTGCTCCACAGACATAAATGGGGCTGTTTTTAAAGTAAATGTTTTGTACTTTACATGTCCATTCAGAACAAAAGGACCTTGTTAGTTAAGCGGTGGCCATGATTTGTTCGAATGGCCATCTAAAGTACTTAAACATACACTTAAAAACAAACAAACAAACAAAAAAAAAACCCAGCCCCATTCATGTCTCAGAGCACGCCTCCCCCAACGCCTCCATATAGTGACTTCACAAACGTGCTAGCATGGGGAAGGATCGGAGCAGATCACAGTCTGAGTGGTACCAGGAAGTGGAAGGGACTGGCACGACTCAGCTCCAGGAAGCCAAAATACTATCCCTTCCCTTCCAAAATGGGGACAATTATAAAAGGAAAGATTAGCAGCATCTGGTTTGGGGGCAGGTAAGACTTCTTATGTTTCTTTGGAGGGGGAGAGAGAAACTGATAAAGAGCAGCTACTGCACTCTTTAAGGCTCTACTGCTTGATGCTAACTTCACACAAATTATCCGCAAACCCACCAAATTTAAAACAAGCAGCCACACCCTGCTTGACTGTGCCACTGTCACAGGGGTAGAAATCTGCAGCCATCAGCCAGTGGGGCTAGTGACTAGGAAAATCCAGTAGCCCCACAGACTTTTCCACTGGCCCAGTCAGTGTACTGACTGAAATGTTACCTTTTCTCCTGCATAAGCCTACAGGGCTAATTAAAGGAAAATCTTACTAGTCTAATTCAAAATCTACTAATATTTGCCTAGTAGGCTGTGCTAATTTCGACCCCTGTGTCATGAAACCTGACAGAATCAGGGCTGCAGGTGTCCTCTCAAGACTCCCTTAGTGATCACTCCTGATTTTCTGCATCTCGCACAACTCTCCAAGATCACTGACCAGAACTGTTCTGGCAAGATGTTCCTCAAGGTGTGATGCAGGATCCTTCCTGGCTACCCTCTTTGAAAATCAACTTCACTTACAAAGCTTCCAAACATTAATGTGACCCTTGATTTCTTTATCAACAACTTTCTCTCAGCTGCCAATAAGCATACCCTTTCAAAATGCTAACAATAAAATGGTAAAGGCTATAAATAGGCGGTTCCTGAACTTAAGTAACATATGATTCTGACATACTAGCCATGGGACTTCTTTAAAATAACAGAATTTATAGTGGACAGGGACAAATACAGGGAGCTGAGAAATCTACCAGTACGTAAAAAGAATGGACAATAGCAAACAGGAGGTATTTTAGGAGTTTACAAGGTAAAATCTGACTGACCCAAAGAAGTTCTGGTCACAGATCAATTCCCTGTTGAAAGGGTACACTGGTTCCTCCAAAGGCATACAGCAGGTAATGGTCAGCATATCAGCAGTGACACTACCACCCCCACTGCCAACGCCTTCCATATTTTTTTTTGTTTGTTATGGATTTAGCAAAGTTCAAATCTGTTCCCTCTGAACCTCCTCCTCCGGGATGAGACTGGGAATCAACTTCCCAAGTTTCATGTTTAGCTATTCTAGCAAAATAAGGTACTAGCCCTGTTATGGCACATAAAATCAGATAGCTCTGCTGGGTTCCACAGATTGGAGCCCAGGTTTCTCAAAACAGCAGCTCCTGAGCTTGCTCTGCCAGTAACCATGCTCTTCTAAATAGGTCCTTTATTTGGGGGACCTCTGATAAATGGAAGGTGGCCATGGCAGTGCAGTACACAAAGGCGGTCCCCATCTCTCTGCTTAGCTCACTGGCGGAGGTAAAGAACAGGCTGGTATATAATCAGCTGTAGAAATATTTAGAACAGCACCACTTACTATCTGACAGACAGCATGACTTTAGAAAGCACCATGGTGCTGAACCTGCCCTGGTAAACTGACCACAGATGTTCTAAACACTACAGACTAAGGGATACTGACTGGTCCAGTCTTTACTGACCTCACAAAGGCGTCTGACCTGGTTTTGTGGCCTGCTCCTTGATAAACTGAAACACCTGGGCCTCATCTCTCACACCACTAGTTCTTGCAATTCTGACAAACAGATCTCAGGAGGTAAAATGAAAGTGTGTTCACTCGGGTCAAAGGATCATCGCTGATGGCGTCTTTCAGGGGTCTATACTGGGTCCCCTACTATATCTAAATACCTGTAACTTTTCTTTCTCCGATGGCTGGTCGCTGGGATATACAAAAGCAGTACGTCCCAAGATGTCCCGGGTGGGAAGAATGTCAGGAGCCCTTAGGGATCCACCACTGCTTGAAGCATTCTACGGCCAAGGATGCCTCCTCCGGGAGCATCACTTCCAGCAAATAAAATTTTGAAAATGTGTGAATGGAATATCAAGTGGCCTCTCTGCATAATTGTGCCGTCAATGCTTCTCTGAAGTATGGCCACGAAGAGGCCATAGCTGTGGTGTAATGGGCCCTCCCTGGGCCAGGCAAGTCATTCCGGTCTGATCACAAGACATGGAGTGGCTGACTGAATCCGTCTGGCTACAGTGCCTTTTGAATCCTTGTTACCCATAATTTTGGCCCGTAGCCGACATGAACAAACTTGAAGCTTCCTCCCTCTTAATATACACTTTCATCAGGGGCAGACTGAATGGGCCTTGCAGCCCCCGTCTGCCCTCAACCTTCATGCCTCTATGTTTTTATCACACCTCCCAGGTCTAGTGGAGGCAAGTCCCCTTCCTACTGCTTTGGAGAGTGGAGGGAAGAATGAACCCTTGATTGTAATGGAAGGGAGACATAGCTTTGGCAAATAACCTAGAACTGTTTGAGCTGGATGAACCGCACTGTATGGTTCTCGGATAAGTAATGCTTTTAGTTTGCCGATTCTCCTGGCCAAAGCAATAGCTTTGAGAAAAAAGGTGACCTTTATTTGGAGATTTGTGATGGATAGCTCCTTGATAAGCTCTAAAGGGGGCCTAGGCCACAGCCTTGAGAACCAGATTAAGACTCAAAGTGGTAGCTGTGTGTTGGAAGGCATCTTAATGTTGCTGTCTTTAGAAACCTACCGACAAGGGGATATGAATCCAACGATTCCTCTGGATCCGTCAGCAAGAGTGCCCCCAGTGCAAAAACACTGAAACTGTAAGATGGCTGGTTGCAGTCCTTATACCATTCGTCTGAAAGGAATTGCAACAGGTGATTATACTGGAAAGTTCTATATGTGTTTTAAATAAAGTCAGAACCACAATTTTCTCCAGATTCAATAATACCTTTGAGAAAGACGACACGAGTTCCCCATCGTGTCAATAACAGGAAATAAGTAGCCTAGCTCCTTGAAAATCTTTCTGCTCAATGTCCAGACCTAGAGACCAGTTGTTTAAGTGGTATGCCGAGCCGGACCTTGATGGAGAATATTCAGGATGAACTTTAATGTTGGACGTGGTCACCTTGACAGACGAATGATAACTGGGAACTATGTGCGGAAAAACCATGAGGGGCAGACTAAAATCATGACTGTTCTGTCCTGAACCACTTTGAGAAGGACTTTTGATATAAGAGGTACTGGAGGAAAAGCATACAGGAGACCGCACTCATCCCAGTTTAGGGGAAAAGGTGTCCTGAGCCACCGCTGGTTCATCCTTAGCCTGGAAGCAGAAATACTTTAGCCTGGAGTTCCGCCAGCAGGCGAAAAAAATCCATCTGAGGATTGCCCCACTGTTCTGTCAAGATGTCGGTGGTGCTATCCTTTAGCTCCCACTCCCCTGGTCGACCAACCTTACCATTAAGCCAGTCTACTGTGACATTTTCCTATCCTTTAGCTCCCAATCTCTCTGGGATATACATCGCTCAGAGGTGCTCAGCCCACCGAGAGAAGGGATTCCCTTAGCATTTTGAGCTTCTTGTGCCGTCTTGATGGTTGGTGTATGTCAACATTGACAATGATGGCTGGAACCAGACTATCCTGATTGGGGAATTGCTGTTCAGAGTGTCTCTGGGCATGGCCTACTGTTCCCATGTCGGGAACATTTATGCTTACCTTGCGTCTCTCACAGCAACCACCTGCCCGGTGCCGCCAGCTGATGTAGCCAAGCTCTCCCCAGCTCCCGAGGCTTGCATCGGTTGCGGTTTGGGTTTGGTGAGGGTGGCCCAACTTGCAACCCTTCAAGACCCCTGTCCTCAAAGACGGTCACTGGAGGAAGGGTTTACTCTGTCTCAATGAACTGTATGAGAAAATAAGCAGACAGCTGAAGAGCTACGTGAAACTCCCTGATGAGCTTTGGCAGAATCTGAAATTTAGTTTTCGGGGGGAGAAAAAACTTGTGTCATGATGTCTGCCCCTCAGGAGATCAAGGTCTGGCCCGGAGAGAGGAAATTCTTTCTCCAGTTTAAGAGAAATCCATGTGCCGACAGGCACCAGACTACCTCTGCCCCTACTTGTTCTGCTTGGTTGGGCTGGGGGCATTGGACTAGGACAGAGACAATCACCCTTAATATTTGTGGTTCTGAGGGAAACCCGAATGGCAGAGTACTGAATTGGAAATACTGCTCCTCCATTTTGAATCAGAGATAGCACCTGTGTAGTTCCCTAGGGAACATGCAAATGGGCATCCTGCAGGTCGATGGATGCCAGAAAATCCCCTTGCAACTCCCTGATGACCAGATTTCCACCTTGAAGGGTCTGCTGCGGACAAAGCTAATCAGGAACTTGAGATCCAGGACTGGTCTGAATCCCCATAAGCAATTTGGCATGATGAGTAATAGAGACACCTCCCCAAGTAATCGCTGTGGAAGAATTAGCCAGGGCTTGACAAATCCCATAGCCCGATGTCCCAGACAACTATTTTTTGACCAGGGACAAGCAGTCTGCTGTGTACTGCCTGTCCCATGGACTACCAAATCTTTTTTTTTTTTTTTTTTTTTAAAGCTTTGTTTCATTTTGCAGCTTTTCCCCCCCAGCCACTAGGTGGCTGCAGCGCCGTGGCAACATTCTCAGCAGCACAACAATCCCTCAGAGGCTCAGTTACCTGACTGCCACAACCGTAGTCATGTGGCTCTGGTCTGGAATGCACACCCCTGTTACAGGCGCTGGTGAGCACTGTCTCTCTCCATCTGGGGGGCCGGGGAGCGCTGGTGGAGTGTGAAGATAGGTTGGGTGGGACTACGGGAGCAGAAGAGCACAGACTAGAGACTGACAGGCTTGCCGTCCCTAGGTCCCTTGCTATTGGATGAAGACGCATCTTGAGGAGGAGCTGGGAGTGTTGGCAGCTGCAACGGGATGGAAATGCGTCGTTTCGCTAAAGACACTTGCAGAGGCATTTTTGCTGCTAGCTTGTGGCTGCATGGTGGGGAGAGAGAAAGAAAGCAACGACTGCCCGAGGGACCGCATACTAAATACTACCTGGCTACAAGTAATATAATGTAACTTGTTACCTGGCTAAACAACTATCCTTCCTTCAGAAAAAAAAAAAAAACACACCACACACACACACACACCAGCTGAGAGGGCACTGAGGGGGTAGCGGATCAGTCGAAAGGCTGGGCAAGGGGAGGGGAAGATAAGCCGTTCCACATGGAGGGAGACTCAGGAAGTGCTGAGAGAAGGGAAAATTAAGAAACAGTGGAGAGGAGAAGATAAATAAATATAAATAATGGGCATTTTATTTGGCAAGCAGGCAGCAGCATTGCAGCGGTGAATCAGAGGGCTGTATCGCTTGTGTCTAAGGAGTAAGGACTACTTAACTTATTGCAACTACTACTGATTGGGGGTGCAACTAACTATTACACTTATAACTACCTTAAGAAATATCTAGCTAGTACCCCACTTTGGGTGTGTTTGTGTATGCAGCTGGGGCCAGGAGACCTAATAACCTACCCTCAGGCTAAGAGGTAGAGGAACTTGGGCACTTTTTTTTGCTAGCTACAGAAAAAGAAAACCCTAACCAACTGCCTGCTACTGCTAGTCTGGCATCTGCTACCTATACCCCTTAACCCCTACCTCCTACTTACTTTGGTGAAGGTGTGTGGTGGCTCAGCTATGAGTGAGACCTAACCTGCTACCCTGAGAGCCAGGGCAGAGGAGGGACTTGGGGGAAGAACTGCGGATTAACAGTAATAAACTATAGGAAAGAGAAGAAAATATTTTTTGTGCTACACACAATAAACAAACCCAGTGTAGTTACCTACCTTCATTAATTATTATTATACTACTACTATTCCTTTGGTGAAGGTGTGTGTGACACTGTGTGGCTGTGAGACCCAATACCCTGCACCCCCAGGCTGAGAGGAACTTGGGGAACTGTGCCCGCCTGAGGACTTATTAGATATAAATTATACTGAATGGAAAAACATTTTTTTGTGCTACACAGAAAAAAACAAACACCACCTAGTAGTGTAGCTACCTACCTATATTACCATTATTTACTTTGGCGAAGGTGTGTGAGACAAATAAAACCTGCTGCACTAGAGGGTAGAGGAAGGACCTTGGGGAACAACTGCAGACTTCTTAGAAATAAGCAATTAATACAAACTAAGGGGAAAAACATTTGTTGTGGTAAACAAAAATAAACTCCTCCTTGGTGGAGGTGTGTGTAAGTGGCTGTGAGAGACCTAACCTGTCCTGAAGGACGCTATAGGAACTTGGGGTGAACAACTGCAGAGGAGTAGTACTTGGCAACCACCACCTCTACCTCCCTCTCACTCCTACTCCCACCTACTCTGTTGTCCTGCCCACAGGCCCTTTTGTACTAGTGTTCTAAGCACAAGCACTAAGCACAACAGCTTCAGGTAAAATATTACACAACATACACAAATAACAAAATACTATTTTATTGTGTACAACAATATTTCAATATTTTTTACAATTGCATTAGAAGTTAAAAAAATAAGCCAAAGCAAACTACTTTATTTTCCCTTTGGACTGGGAAACAATCTTCCATCTCATCTTCTTCAGGAACAAAAAGTAAAGATGCAGAGCCTTCTTCTTCACAGTCAAGCCAGTCCCAACAGCACCACCCTAGTCAGGAAAACGACCAAAACAATGATTCTCAGTCTGGGTCTGCATTTGTAGACATAACAGGTAATCAATCTGACTTGATCATACCAATTTCTGAAATGAGTGAGAAAAATTATAACAGCAGCAGAAAGCGACCTTTGATTTTAGATGAGAAAAATGAAACAAACTTAGTCTGATGAGAAGAAATAGATAAAAAAAATATGACGTTGAAAAAAGGGCTAGAACATTTCAGCATCACTGGCTAAATCAGTTTACCTGGTTAAGGTATGATGACCATAATATGTCATGTACTGCTCTGCCTGTGAGAAATATCCCACTCTTGCGATTCCTGCTTATTCAAAAAAAAAAAAAAAAAAACCTAACGTGTTTGCCACTGGTTCAAATAATTTCAGAATTGAGTCCATGAGAGCCCATGAGAAATCAAATCCACATATAATTTGTGCAAACCAGCATAGTCACAAAACTGGTCAACATGCAGTCAATGTTAACATTGGATAAATACAATATACCTTGTCCACAACAACACTGCTTCCGGAAAGGTCACAGCACCACCACAGCCCTTCTGGAGTTAACTGGAGCTTTACACAAATCCTTTGACAACAGCCTTCTCACAGGGGCCGTTTTTATCGACCTCTCCAAGCCTTCGATACAGTACACCATGGACTAATTCACCAACTACTGAATGCCGGGCTATCACCCAACTCTTCTCTCTGGTTTAAAAGCTACTTAGAAAACCGGTCGCAGAGAGTCAAAATTGTGGACTCTCTTTGACACCCTGCCTGTTCACTCAGGTGTCCCACAAGGATCAATACTGGGCCCTCCTTTTTAGCCTTTTCTTAAACTCCTCCTTACCACTGCTCTGAGCAGATCATACTGTATGCCGATGATGCTGTTGTATTCTCCACTCACTAAGATCCTGCAACTCTTCAAAAACAACCTTCAATTTGGTTTCAGTTCTGTAGAAACATGGTTTCTTAATCATAAACTGGTCCTCAATGACAAGAAAACCAAATCTATGCTCTTCTGCAGCTCTCATAACCCACAAGCTACACCACTTGGCTATCTCCACCCCAGGGAACACTCTAGATCAGGTGGGGTCCTTCAAATACTTAGGGATACAGCTTCACCCTAATCTCTCCATGGACTTCATGTAGATAATGTAGCTAAAGCTCCTAATACACTGCTTGGTCTCTCTACAAACACAGACCACACTTCACGCCAGAAGCTTTCAAGGTTGCAGTCCTAAGCTCTGTGATCTCTGTAACAGACTATGGTCTAATCATTTATGGCTCGCCACAACCCTTAGGACGCTCCTCAACTGCCTTAAATAAGGCATGTCGGCTCATCTCTGGTGCTCACCGCCTCACCCACACGTGACTTGTACACTCAGACCAGCTGGCTCCAACTATCAAACCGCATAAACTTTCTCACCTGCTCCATGGCGAAAAAATCTATCTTGGCCTTGCACCTTCTGGGGTCTCAACTCTTATAACACCAAAACAACAAATGGTGCCTTAGGAGATCCACCACAGCTACTGAAAGTCCCCACTGTCACACTTCACAGGAACAGCACTCTTTTGCTTATCGAGGCCACTCTGGTTCAATGGCCTCAGCCCCACCATCTCCTCTGCCCCAACAATTGGTATGTTTAAAACTAGGCTCCAGGACTATCTCACTACCAACAGCTCCTGTGACTGCCCAACTTAACCTTGTTTCTCCACTTCCTTTCTGCTCTAGTGGTCTCCCCATGGATTCTTACCCTCACATCTTTGTATACCCAATGCTGCACTATTCACCCTCTTCCCACCCTTCCTACATCTGCTCTCCCTCCTTCTTCCCTCTCCCTATGACTCTGGCACTTCTTATCTGTTGTCTACTTCTCTGACAAATGCCGCTTGGCTGCCTTGTTACAATGCTACCCTTGAATTATATTAATCTGTACTCTGTTTGCAATGTCCACATTGTTGTAATGTCTGTCTTGATGTTCCCATAATTTGTATTTCTCCGACGAGAACCTTTGTAAGAGCCAAGGCTCAAAAGTATTTGTAATCCTAGACTTGATATAATAAAAAAAAATCTGAAACTGCAATACATCATGCATTTTCTCAGATGGAGGAAGTCACCAAAAATAAAATGAGGCGCTTATTTAACACCGCATATTCCTTGGCTAACAATTTACATAATTTCTCAGATATGGAGTGGCTTTGCACACTGCAAGAAAAAAAATGGGGTTAAATTTGGCAGCAATTACACAAATGGTAAACAGGCCAGAGATTTCTGTAACGCAATATCAGCTGTCATGTCTAAAAAACACAGATCCAGACTGTCAAAAATACAATTCGTTACCGTTCTTGCAGATGGCAGTACAGATGCAAGCATTGTAGAGTGGGAAAATGACTTCCTTACTTTTGTTGATGGCCCAGAAAAAAAAAGTTACAACTGTGTTACTTAAAGCTGTACCTTGAACATTCTCATGCAGATTAAGTTTTTAAAGCAATAAGCTCTGCACCTGATTCTATTGATCTTTGTTTTGCGGACCTTAACGATGTGAGCAGACCTGGACCAGTTCTCGTTTGTGCCAACTTTGATGGTGCCAGAGTGGTGATGGGCCATACAGGTGGCACCATAGCAAAAATCCGAGAACATGTCCCCACTGTAATACCCATGCACTGCGTAGCCCACAAACTGGAGTTAGCAGTTCGACATCATGGAAAAAAATCCCTTTGTTCAAAAAAATAGAAAAACACCTTGAAAGGAATTTTTTAATTTTACCACTACAGCCCCAAGAAACTTAGGGAACTGCAGGAAATAGCAGAAGTCATACACACCGAGTTGGCTCATTTCAGTGCAATAAAGCAAGTGCATTGACTTGCAAGTAAGACGCGTTCAGTTCATGCTGTTCAAGTCAACCTGCCTACAGTAATTCAACATCTTGAACATGTCACAAACTCTGCTGGTGATGATGGGGCCAAAGCAAAGGCACTTCTAAGAGATGCGAACGCAGTACAGTTTGTAAAAATCACTGTTTATTCTTCAAGATTTTCTGCCAATATTGAAAAATGTATCACTTGAATTTCAGAAGGATGACCTACTAATATTAGAAGTCCCCCAACTCGTCAAGACATGCTTACTCCAGCAGACTGAGCTAAAAACAAGACCTGGAAAGTTTGTCATTTCTAAACCAATATAATCCTGCAGAGAAATGCATGAACTCTCTCATTTCAAAACGTGGCAGTGAGGACAAGATTGTTCCTTTTACTTTCAAAGGAACTGCCCAGAAGTAAATTTTACAACTGATACACAGCTGCACAGTTTAATAGATGCAGCATCTTACATTGATCAGCGTTTTGAATTTCTCGGAAGAACCTCTAAAATGGTTCAGTTGCTTAGATTTCAAAAAATTTCGATCCATCACAAGAAGAACTTGCACATTTACACAACTGATTTAAGGGATTTATTAGATTACTTTCACAACTTTTTTCTGAAGATCACGTAACCAGTATATAAAGGAGTATTGTGCATTAAGTCTGCAGTTGATGAGCCATATCTGCAAGTGTATTCACGACTACTACGAGACCAGCCCAGCTTGCTCACATCCTTGACCTAATAGAAATGATACTGGCTATAAGTGTGTCTACAGCTAAATGTGAGAGAGAGTATTCTCCATTCAGCATAGAAACATAGACTTTGACGGCAGATAAGGACCACTTGGCCCACCCAGTCTGCCCATTTCCCTACCTACTGGATAAGCTGCAGATTCTAGTTAACCAACAGCCTACTTCCTGCAACCCCCAACTATAACTGCCTTATGTCTGTCCCATGCATGTCTGAATTCCCCCACTGTTTTAGACCCAACGACCTCCCCAGGAAGGCGGTTCCATGTATCCACCACTCTCTTTGTGGGGGGGGGGGATTTCCTCACATTACCCCTGAGCCGTCCCCCCTCTATCTTCAAATTGTGCCCCCTTGTTCTTACACATCTCTTTTTCTGAAAGATGCTACCTTCCTGGACTTTGTCGATTCCCTTGGAGGTACTTGAAAGTTTCTATCATGTCCCCAGTCCCTCCTTTCATCAGCGCATACATATTAAGCTCTCATAAATCTTATAAAAACAAAAATAAGAACAAGTTTGTTGATGACACATCCAGTCACTTCTGCATACAACAGCTGAAGGGCCTGCATTAGACAGCATTGATCCGATCAAGCCATCAACCACTGGCTACTATCTGGTCCTGCACACGCCATATTCATGGTCATGCTAGTTCAACTACTAGTTCTGCTGATTCACGCAAAATGTCCCTGAGGCTGTCACTAGTCTTGATGATGACATGACTGAATATGATGCTCGGCTGGAGCAAGGTCAGGCTTCCTGATGCTGATGCTGTACTGTCTGCTACTCTGCTGTAATGATGTTCTCACAGTGCTGCTGGCTGGCACTCTGTGCTGCTGCAACCACACTTGCGTCAGTTCCTCGCTGATGCTAATTCTGTCACAATCCTTATGCTTGCCATGCTGCTGACAAAAATAAAATCATATTATTCTCTTATTGTCTGTTTCAACACTAAACAGCAACAGCAGCAACTACTACTACTACTACAATAAATCCAATGAGTTTTCTGTAGTTCGATATTTTCCACTAAAAATATGCCATTTTATACCGGGACTACCAACTCGAGCACTGGGACAACTACTTTTGGATAGCCACTTGTCCATGGACAAGTACCCAATTTTAAAATTTGTCAAGCCCTGGAATTAGCCTCTACTTGCCAAAGGTCTGAAAAGGCCTGTATTTTAGATGGGTTGGCATTGATAGGGGAGGGCACCACGAGGTAGTCGGGGCTTGCATTAGGTAACCCTTGCTGATCAGGACTAGGACCTCTCTGTCCGACTTGGTTTGGACCCCTGTCTCGAGAACATCTTTGAATGTCTGCCCTCCGCTCGAGGATGGGCCCGGATAGCATGTTTTTTTTTAAAGCAGTTAGTGTGTTGTAACGTTGGTAACAAAACTGAATGCGTCCAAGGTCCTGTGTACCAAGAGGCCTGTGGACATTTGCCTTCTCCTCCAATTCCTTCACTGCCTCCTCCAGGGCTGAACCAAACAGGAGAATATCTTTATAGGGTGCGTTAACCAACAGACTCTTCGCAAAAGTGACTGCTTGCCAGACCTGAAGCCTGACACAGTAAATTAAAAGGGCCAAACCCTGGCCCCCAAATAGAGCCGCTCTGGCAAAAAAAAAAAAAAAAAGATTGCCAGTTGCCACCTTGAGACATAGCCGAAGCTTGGAAAGCCTAGTTGAGATTGGCATCCACTTTTCTATCCCCTGGGTCCCTGAGAGATGCCATGGATAACAGTCTGCGTGGTTATGTTTGAAATCAGGGGTCAATTGTGGAGCAGTCTAACCCCTTGTCAGATTGTTTCTTGTCAAACTTGAGACTTCAGATCCACTGGTCCACTAGATAGGAGGAATGACAGGGTCCAGAACGCACTATCACGAGTCCTCTGTCTGAAAGCAGAGGGAGGCTGTGGCCAGTTTGCAGCAGCAGCCAGGCAAAAAGCCTGCCTAGACTGGTTGAGAGCCCTGGGAAGAACCAAGGAAAATCTTGACTATGAAAGGACCCACTTGGGGTGGTAAGGTGAGCAGCCATAGGTTGCTGGCTTCGCTATAAGCAAGACAGACCATTTGGCCTATTCTGCTGGCTTCTTTAGTATGTTAGTATGATCTGGGTAGTGAGGAAATCTAGGCTCTCCAGGTCTGAGATTCTGGACAATGAGTCGTCCGAGTCTGAAAAGTCCCCTAGTTCCCTGCGACACTCTCCCTTATTAGTGCCCCTAGATCTACAATGAGAACAGAGGAATGTGAGGACAACTACACCTCTTCAGATGAGGACAGGGATGGAGTCCTCCTTTTGCCTTCTTGTGAAGCCTCCCATCTGGTGACCCCCAAGGAGCAGGTGAAGCATACAGGGTCCAGAGCAAAGGCCCTAATGTGTCTGGATGAGTTCTGGGGCCAGAGAGAGGGCTGCGGACTGCTGTTTCCTGGTGGCTGCTGCTTTCTCCTAAGTAGAGGATGCTGCTCACTCAGACCTGTATATCTGATGGCTATCGGTCTGGGACAGGAGAAGGGTTACCGCTCTAGTCCTCGACATTCACAGATGCTACCTTTTCCCAAATTAGGCTAAGTGACCCAGCAAAGTGATTCAAAATGGGGACAAATCCATCTGTGCTCCCCCTGGAAGGTTTGTCTGAGGCCATGCTCCCAATTTTTTTTTTTTTGTATACCACCTCCTCCTGGAAGTATCATGGCCATGCTGCTTAAGCTGCCAGAATCGCTGCTGGCCCTTTAAGGGCAAACTACTGAGGTCTTTTTTCTTTATTTTCTTGCAGTAACCTAGACTGCTATAAGTTTGTGGGTCCTTTTAAGAGCTGCACAGCATTGAGGGCCCCTTAAGCAAGAATAAGGCTTCCTGCTTCGATTTTTGGGGACACTAGCACTGTTCACTCAGTTCCTGTATGAGGACTACAACTGTAGTGGAGTGCTCATCAAGAAGATTGCCTTGCAGTGCCCCAGCGCTAATTTTTCCCATGTCGAAAAGCTGAACTTAGGGCAGACAGCCTGGCTCTCAGCGCTCGAGAGCTGACCGACTGTGCTTGGCGCCTGACTTAGATCTGCGAACGGCTGTAACTTTCCCAAAGTCAGCCATCGATGAAAGGCTCCTCAACCACCTAAGAGTTCCCTTAGGCTTCAAGGCTTCCAGACAGTAGACGAAGTGACTAATTGTCCCCAAAGTCATTAGTCGATGAAAGGCACTCAACCCCAGAAGCACTCCGGTACTTAACTGAGGAGTTCCCTTAGGCTTGCCGCTTAATGGTGTCCGGCATTGTAGAGAAGCCAAAAATCATGGGAAACACAGTGAGCCGCTGCGAGGTGGGGCCAGTCTGTGCAGCCTGCAAGGCTGAGACTGGCTCCCAACATGAAGCATATCCAAATCACTCCTAACAGTAGTGCTGAATCCACAAGTAGAGAAAAAAAAAAAGATTTTTATGACTTACAGTCTTCCTCAGCCCTGCCATGTGTGACAGGGGTCTACTGCAGAGTACCTGCTCCATTAAAGGCAGGAAGTAAACTAAGGGAGACAGGAAGTGGAGGGCTGGATGTCCCCTGCTGCAGAGGTCCGATTCCTGCCTGTCTGTCAGTATCAGGAGGTGCAGCCCAGGAGCAAAGAAGCCCGGAGACCAGCTTAGGAGAGAATTTCTATATTTTGTCAACAATATGTTTAAGAATTGTGGTGGAGAAAACCGCAGCTGTATGCAGATGGCGTGGTCCTGTATAGAACAAGTTCTGATGATGTCAACGTGATTAATGCTCAGCTGGCTGTTGATTTCTATATACTAGAAAAGTGGTTCTCTGGTAAGTTGTGAATGAAACAAACACACACACACAAAAAACCAACCACCACCACCCTCTTTGGTCCTAAAAAGACCTTGAATCTGACAGGCAACACATGCAAATGTTAACCAGTTCCACAGGCTCACAAACTGAGGAGGGGGAATGTGAAGTACCTTGGGGTCTATATCAACCAGAAAAATCACTTTCAGATGGCAAAACTGGGCTCTTGTACTGCCTGTAGAGCCAATGATTTTCTGTTTACAAAAATAACCAATTCTGTTTGGTGAAATCCTTAAATGTCCACCCCCAAAAAAAAAAAAAAAGAAAAACCCACCACTGAGGGCAGATGAGCACATTTTGTACAATAGTTGCTCAAAATGAAGAGGTTTTCCCAAAAGACTGGTCCAAAGTGTGAATTTTTTCTTGACAAACGGACTCTAAGTACTGGTTTAAAAATGACAAGTTCCTTTTTTTTTTTTTTTTAAATAGCCTTTTCTGTTGAAATGGAAAAAATCAATCACTGGCCCAACATCAGAGTGATTTCTTTACGTGGACTTGAGGACTGCCATAGCAAACAGCACCTTGCTCCCACACTATTTGGCGCCGCAGTACTTCAGGAGTTCAATGACTAAAAAGGCTTAAAGTCCTGCATACCAAAATTAGTCACTGTGTCCAGGGTCCCTCGAAGCAAACATCACCGTCATTCTTAAACTGGCCTTACTTTGAAGGGAGGATGCTGTACCCGTGCTATGCCTGGCATTTAAATTGACCAAAATCTACAACCCACTGAGCCGAAATGGCCACTCCTGTCCTGTAACAGTACCGAGGGTTCAGACCAATATGGGCAAGTGGTCCAATGTCTACTCTGCCCCGTCCCACTGGAACAGTCTTCCAGCAGAAAAACAAACAAAACTCCTCCTCTGTTGGAGGCTTTAGAAAAAGGGCTGAATACTCTATTACTGGAGTGCAGCCAATGTACTAGCTACCTCTGATCTGTGACCACACTGAATGCACTTTCTTTGCTTTGCCCCAAGAGAATCTGCCTCATCAGTTTCTGTAACTCACACAGTTTTCTTAACTATGCTAAAGGTAATTTCTCTGAATGCACAATATACTATGCTATTCCAGTCTCTTCTAAATGACTGTATATATTTTGTACTTGCCTGTAATTAATCCCAGGTTACCCCTGAGAAAGGGACCTCTAGTCTCAGTGGGCCTACCCATTTAACAAAATTCAATAAATCATAAAGTGCCATCATGCTAATACGTCAAATAGTGCACCAATCACCACTGTATAGAATATGCATCATTAATATCATGCAAAAGTATATTAAATACTTATAGTACAAATACGTAAATGCTTGAGCTTACAGTCCCAGCAACAAAAAGTTTCTGTAACGCATAAAACAGCCCAACAATTGACTGTCAAATAACAAAGGGGGAGAAATGGGGAGAAAAAAAAAAAATGAATGAGTAAGGGGAGACGGGAAGAGACTGGAATGAAGGAAGAGAGAATCGGGAGGCAGTATAACGCAGTGGTTTAAAGCGCTGAGCTGCAAATCTGGTGACATTCAGCAGACCAGACATGGGTTTGAATCCCACAGCTTCCACTTCTACTGTGTGACCCAGAGCAAGTCACTCAACTTCCCCGTGTTCCCAGGTCGCACCTGTAAAAAAAGCTTTCAGCTTAGTGTGCAACTCCTGGTTAAACAACTAAAAATAAAAAAATCAAAATAGAATAAGCGAAGGGGAAGAGAATGGAAACAACAAGTATGGGAAACAGCAAAACAATAAAAACTTGTAAAGGTACTAACTTGTAGAGTCCAGAACAACAATCTCGCACTAAAACATCAAAAGCGGTAAATAGCTTGCCATTGCTATATTCAAAATAGGTATCACTGAGGTACTAACAATCTTCCACCTACACAAACTCTGGACAAATTATATAAAGAATAATACAATGGATATAGGACAGTGTGCGTTGTCGTTTAAAAAAACACCCGGGGTGTGTGATAACCCACAAAGCTCAAGAGGTATATGAGGTCATCACACACAGAGAGTAGGAAAACACATTCTAAACACTTGCCTATCCATTATTTTTTATATATTTACTGGTCAGGAGAGAGACACACACACACACACACACACACACACACCTCCTGTCCAGTAAGGACATTTCTTCCTGCCCCCCATTTAAAAAAAAAATGCTTCTGTTGACCAGGCAGAAAACTCTAGCCAAGAGTCACACTGGAGATCAACCAACCAGATCACACTGGGTTGGACAGAAGCACTGACCAAGCGCAACAACTGCAGGATTAATCATATATATTTTTGCTGCAAAAGGCAGGATCAACCAGACAGTCAAAAATAACCACTTACATGCGGAGGAGGTTGAGACAGAGCTACTACTTGGGCGAACAGCTGGCCCTCTGTAATGGAAAATTGTAGCTGCCATGTTTCAAGATGTGTTGGCCCGCCCACACAAAGGGCAAATAAGGTGGCACACTACAAATGACTGACACTAGAGGACACTGGTACTGAGAAAGTTTTGACACCGAATAACTGTTTTTGGTTATTACAGCGCTTGAAAGATACCTGTAAACCATTTGCTAAAGGGCATCACCAGTAATTATTAATATGGCAAATGGGAATTACGGCACATGCACAGCACTGGGAAAAGGAAAAAAAAAAACATCCCCGATGCAGATTATATACCTGTGATGATTGGTGCGCCATTTGACACATTAGCATAATACTTTTGACATATATATATATTATATATATATATATATATATATATATATTTTTTTTTTTTAATCTCTCAAGATTGTGAAGGACTTCAACTTTAGGGCATTTGAGCCCAGCTTCCAGCTGCTATGGTTCTGTCTTCTGCTGGGGCTTCGCTCAAGTAACTTTCAGCCACCTTTGTTACAAGTTACTAAACTCGTCATTCTGTAGAACATTTTTCAAAACCTGCATGCTGCCCAATGATTTTCAAAATCTATGTGCTGCACAATGTTTTTTTAAAATCTATGTACTCCACAAAATGTTAACATAGACCTACACAAAGATTTTGAAAAAATCTACACACTGCAACAGTTTTCAAAATGTACATGATGCGAGAGAGCTTACAAAATGCATGTGTAGCCCCCCTTTTTGACTCTCCCTCTCTTCCCCTCACTACCCTTACTAGGTGATGGTATGTAGTCCAAGAATCTCTTTCAGCTGTGGCTGCTGTCCCTGTTCTTCCAAGTTGAGGTCTGATACCAACGATAAACGCCTCTAGGCATCAGGCAGAGACTAGGTGTGCCCAGCTCCAGGAATACCCTCCATGTCTAGGGTAGGTGGTAAATCACCAACAGTTTCAATAAAATACACTCAGTCTCTACCCATTTACAGTACCTTTTCTTTCCATTCACTCTCTGATGAACTTTGTTCAGTGCTTTTTCTGTCTTGTCAGAAATAAGTCACCTTCCCACATGTTGGGTTGCTGTCATGCTTTGCTAACATAATTACAGTTACACACAAGGAACACAACCCAAAACCACCATCCTTGTCAACACTGCTAGACAGGCTCTATTCTGACCCTGGACACAAGACAAAATCTTAAGGTACATTAAAAAGGTTTTACCTTTACATTACCTGCAGACGCAGTTAAAAAAAAAAAGTCGCCGGCCGGCACAGCTGTTGATTTCCACTTACGGCAGGCGACCCGGTTCGGAACGGATCCGGCCGTCGGAGGGAGGCCAGCTGGGGAGTAGGATCGAGTCCGCTGGGCAGCCTCCTTCTCCGGGAGGTGGGTAGCACTGTGCACTGGGGACTCCGGTGGAGGCCGGAGTTCTCCGTAGCAGACGCTGACGGGGGCGAGGAGGCGAGCAGACGCTGGCGCCATTGCACGCCCCCGCCTCTGGGAGAAAATAAGGAGGAAAAAGATGGCGGGCAGGACCACCGATGGATGAAGCTCCTCCTGAGAGCTCAGATGTCGCCACCGCTGACCCCAAATCCAGTCACAGTTCCGGGTCACGGCGGTGGCCCACGACCCCACCGGGGGCAAGTCGGGTGACAGAGGGTCCCTGCAGCTATAGGTGGTGGTAGAGGTCCCCGGGGGCCGTGACCAGGGCGGAGGATGTAGCCGGTGGTCCTGCCAGGGAAAAGGGTAAAAAAAAAAAAAACGCACTCTGCAATTCATGCAGTCTGAAGCGCAGGTTCGTATAGTAAAAAAGCTATCAACTTGGGTAACAGCCTGCCCACCAGCACTGCTTCAGCCAAACAGTTCCTCAAATGCTCAAGTGTTTAATTGTGAATGCACCTGATGACCCATTTTTGTTCTCATGTTGTATCGGGTGCTCTAGATGTTTCTCGATTTTAGATGACTACTGAGTATTTCATTTTGTAATCTTCCTCTCCCCCATACCCGGTCGCCACATCTGTAAAACAATCTTATGTTTTTTGGTCTTGTTTTGTTAATCACTGTATGTTTACTAGTGAAACAATTTCAACACACACACATACATACATATTCCTACTACCAGGAGCTAGTCAGACCAACATAGGAGTGGAATGATCCCAAACTGAACCCAACTCCTCCTTCTTCGATCTCCATGCATCTTGCTGCTGTGCTACTGCTGCAGTAACTCCTGATCACTAAATTTAAGTCACCATGGCAACCAATCTGATTACCACTAGAGCACTGCAAATTAATCACCCTGTGCCTCCCTCCTTCCCTCCCTATGACTACAGAGCTGATGCTAGTTCTCATTTCTATTTCACTGATGTGGCAGGTGTTTATTTTAAAGGTCTGAAATGAAGTAATCTTTTACCCATCATTTCCCAACCAATCCACCTGCTCCAAATTATTTTTTAATCACATTAGTTGTGGCCACCGCAGACCTGGCAGAGGCTAAGACCCCCTCGGAGGAGTACATCATCTGACCCATGGCCCATCATGGGTCCTACCAGGTCCTGGTATTTTCTCCTCCGCTTTTTCTTCCCTGCACCCACGCACCGTGTAATGGGTGCAGCAGCTGTCTCCACCTCCACGAAGGCAGCCAAGCACTTTGGGCGCGGGCCGAACCCCTCTAGTTGTGCTGATGCACACTGCACAAACCCCCCATCCTGAGGGAGGAGAGCAGTCCGGACGCTCAATACTTACCTTCCCATCAGACCCCTGAACAACCCAAATCCATTCCCGAACCCAGGTCGCCGGCATGGCGCAAGGTGTGGCATCCAGTGCCACCAGGCCGGCTACCTGCTCAGAATTTTAATGTATAATTTACAATATGCTAGCAAGATTTTTTACGTGAAATGCAAAATATTTAAGACAGATAGATTTCCAGAGTTTAGTCTTAAAAAGGTGATATAGTGATCCAGTAACAATCACCCAAGACCAAAAACACCAAATAAAGGATACACCACCAGGGCGGCAGTGGATGGCAATAGGCACAGGCACTTTTCTCACCACTCCAGCATGCCGCTGCCTTCTGAATGGAGCGCATGAGTTAACTGCTGATTACTATTTAAACACATTTTCATTTATCAGCAACCAGGCGAGGTGGTAAGAAGGGTCAGTGCCAGTAACCATCCACTGTTGCCCCAATGATGTATCCTTTCCTTGAGTGGCATATAATGGAGTAGGGTGAGATTGGGTGTCTCCAAGGGGTATAAAACTGTATTAAATTGGTCAAGGCTGGGGGGAGTGCAAGTGTGATTTTAAAAAGGACAGGACTTTACTTCGCTGGTGTAATCATGTTTTACAAGGGCTGGGGTGAAAGGCATTGTGCTTTTAATGGTCAGGGCTGGGGTAGTTAGAAAGGGTGCTACAAGGGTAGGGGAGGTTTTTCTTTTTTTAAACTAAAACTTTACTGTACAAGTTGGGACAGGAAAATAGTGAGAAACAGCCCACTTCATAGCAACTTGGACAAATCATTTTTGCTGTATTTTTTTTCTGTAAATTTCTTTTTATTCAAAAAACCTACACAACAAAACAAATAAACCAACATGAACTCCAATAGATATAGTGCCAAAACAGTTCTCTCTCTCCTTCAAAGTTGTGAAATCATTAGCTCGTAACAGTCACGGAGTTGCTCTATTAGACAGGTATATGCATATATCACCCAGTAAGTTTTGTTAATAAGCCAATAGCCACAGTCACCCCACCAAAAAGGTTTCTTCAGGGCACACAGTTTAGCTGTTTAACATAATATGGAACACCTAGCATCTCAGCACAGTTCAAATGCTGGATATGCACTGTTTAGGTTGGCAGTCATTTGCTCCATTCTGTATACGTAATTTATTAATTCTCTCCAGTGTGGTAGATGTAAATCCTAATTTAGCGATGGTTTTGGCTGTCACCATCAGGTTAAAATAGTTTTCTGGTGTTTGGGTCCCTATATCCCCCAGGAGCATCTGAAAATAGAACCTTGTGTGCTATTATTTCTATTACTACCCCCGAGACCTCTCATATTTGCAGATCTCTAAAAAAGAGCCCTAGTATCGAACATTCCCAGAGAATATACCCATGTGTCACTTTAGTGTTGCCACATTTCCTCCAGCAGAAGGCTGCAGGTGTTAGATGGCATTTAGTCGGTTTGCCTGGGGTGATAAGTGGTTAACAGACTTCCAAGAATACTCTCAACAAATACAAGGGGTCGTAACTTTGTGAAGGTGTTTTAGAAGAGATTCCCATTTGTGGTCTTGTAAGCACAGTGGCTATGTCCCTTTTCCAGGCCTGCTTAACATATAATACTGTCTTGCTCTGGGCCAGAATAAAACTTGGCAATCTGGAAATCAGATGTCTGGTTGATCTCTGTCCCTTAAAGGAGAACTGCACTAAACCTGGAAGTAATTTTACCCCATGGGGGGCAGTTTAAAATATTTGATCCCATTCTCTTATTGTTCAATCCTTACTAGCCTTTTAATAAATTCAGCAGGTTTTTCTAATGTATACACTGGGTGGTCAGTGCCATTTTAGAACTGTATGGTGTAGTTTATATCCCCTTTGGACCAGAGAGTTGTAGAGCAAACACAAATGCATCATGAAAACAATGCAAGTTCTTTACCAAGGACATGAAGTACATCATACAGTTCAAAAATGATACTGCCCACCAAAATGTAATGCAAAAATACACTGAATTTACTAAAAGGCCAATAAAGATTGGAAAAAACAAAACAAAAACACTGAATGTAAACCAGTATTCGTAACACAGCTTCTTCAAAAACAGATTTACAGATTCAATGCAGTTCTCCTTTAAATAACTGTATGTAACCCCCCTACAAATTGGGGTTCACAAAAAGTCTTCCTTGAGCTTGCCTGAATGCTCACTGCCAGGCTGGTGCTCTGCGTTTACTAACATACTAAAATGCCAGCAGAATAGGCCTAACGGTCTTTCGTGTCTGCTTGTTTGGTCAGCCCCCGGAGCTGACCTTGCAGCCCCCGGCTTCTCCTTCCCAGTCCCAGATATTCTCAATGCACTGGTTTTTGCTTCCAGAACCCTTCCCTGTACCTGTCCCACCCTCTTGAATCCCTCCACTGTCTCTGCCTCCACCAGCCCCCTGGGCAGCGCATTCCATGGCTCCACCACCCTCTCAGTGAAGTAGCACCTCCTTCCTCTCCTGAATCTCCTCCCCCCAGCTTCCACCCATGCCCTCTAATTGCCCCCTTCCTTCAGAGCACCCTGACTGCTCCTCCCTATTTATCCCCTTCATGTACCCGACGACCTCTATTGTGTCCCCCGGTCCCTTCTCTCTCTTCCAGTGTGTACATACTTAGCTTTTCGAGCCTCTCCCCATAGGCTCCATCCCCCAAGCCCCAAATCATTTTGGTTGCCTCCTCTGAACCCTCTCCAGGAATTCAATGTTCCTCTTTAAATGTGGCCTCCAAAACTGCACACAGTACTCTAGGTGCAGCCTCACCAAAGTAGTCATACAGTGGAGTACCACTTCCTCCTTCTGGAGGAGAGTCCCTAGCAATGCATCCCAGCATCCTGTTGGCCTTGGCAGCTGCCTCCTACAAGTCTCAGAGTTGTTCATC